>CANYBF010532573.1:0-34268 GCA_948192965.1 Dalechampia spathulata
GGTAAGATCAGTCACAAACATACTCCTAATCAATTTCTAATCAATTCTGAATCTCACACAAGCAATATCATGCATTAAACATACTCTATATCACATGTAAAACACTTAAACGAATTGAAATCATATGCAAATCAATCAAAACACAAAAAAATCAAATCAAATCAAATGAAAATCAAATGAAATCAAAACTAAATCAACAAATAAGAAATAGATCATTACCTATGTAGTTTCTCCAATGCTACTTGAAGTTTCCAATCCAATCCAATGCAATGCAATGCTTAGGTAAGAATCAAACTCAAATCCTAATCAAACTAATTAGATTTTTAGTGTTTTCAATTAAAACTAATCAAAACAAGTTAGTTGCAATGTAATTCAATCAAATTCAATCAAGTTTTAAGCTCAAATGAAGTTACAAAATCGCGTTCTTTTGATCAAAATTGAGAGAAAATGTGATCTGAAAACCCTAAGCCAAGTTGTCCTCCCACCAAAATAACTGCCTTTCAAATTATAACTGATCCTAGAACATACCCGATCGGGTATGCTTAAGAAGCAAATCGGGTAAACAACTTACCCCAACGGGTAAGTGGCAACATACCCTCACGGGTAAGAAGCTCCAAATGCTATAAAAACACTTCAAACAACCCTAAATCGAACCCTGAACCGCACCAGGGTGAACCAGGAACGCCCGTAAGGGCAAAACAATGAGGGAATAGACCCAGTTCATCCCAATCGATCCGAGAGGCTCAAAAATTAGGGTGCGACAGTACCACATTCGGTACGCCCGTACGGATCTAAAACTCCTGACAAACATAATTTCCTGTAAGGGATAGTACACCCGTACCCCATTCAGTACGCCCGTATCTCCATAATCCACCTGACAAACCTAATTTCTTGCGAGCACCCATACGGTCGGACAACCCTTTGGTACGCCTGTACGGCCTCCAGGAGCCTAATGCCACTCTTTCCCCATGCTTCCTCTCCACTACGCCCATACCACTCTCCAGTCTCATCTCCCAATCACTTTAGCTCACTCCTAAGCTATCTAGACCCAAACCAGACATCTGAATCATCCATTCCCTTATTCAAAAACCATTCATACGTGCTCTATCATGCATATCAATACAAGACATACTTAATACATATCATCATCATCCATATTCATCAAGAAGCACAATATTAATGTACACAACCATTTATACCAAGCGATCATACCATCATACAATCATACACGACAATCACATACATATACATCACATACCCACATTAATTAAACATGTACACATGTAACAGTGCAAGATGACTAGGGTCTCTAATGTGGGCGTGACAAAAAGCATAGCAACACAAATAAAAATAATAATGGTTGGAGAAAAAGAATAAGAGAGATAGGGGGATACATGATGAATAAAGCTAATCATACATGTAAAAGGTGTAACAGCCCAATTTGATGATTGTCTCTATAACATAATACAAGACCTTTCTAACATGCTTTATCCTCACTCACATGCTTCCTAATGAAACTTCTCAGGAGGTCATCCATCCTATAATTGCTCTAGGCTAAGCATGCTTAACTATGGAGTTCTTACGGAATGAGCACCAAAAAGGTAAGTGTACCTTGCTGGTATAGATAGTACCTATCTAATCGCTTAAACTATTTTCAATTATATAGTTTTATACATACATAATCTCAAAATCACTCAACTATGCAACCTCATCCCTACATAGTCTTGGGATCCCTTTTCTTTGAATGTGGGATTAGTTCATTCATATGCCCCTTTGCCTATAAGCCTACCAAAAGCCACTCCTTGTCCATGCTCTCTCTAGCACCGACATCCACTTCCCACCCTCGTTAGCCCTAGGTGTCACATTCAATTTGCAATTTCACCATATTAAATGGTTAATTATCTTAAGCATATGTATTGACATTCATAAGCATGAATAAATCACATAATATAATATAACAACAAATATACCATGGTAATAACATAGTAATGCATAGCAATAAATAATAATGGAAATGGCCTATAAAAAGGGAATAGAGAGAGATTGAGGGATACATGCAAAATAAAGTTAAACATACATGTAGGTAAATTGATTAAAATAGAGGCATACTCTATTATAAAAAAATCTTCCACAATACAAAAAAATAGGTGCCTAACAATGTCTCCTCCACTCCACTTGGAAAAAAGAAATAAGGATCTTGAGCAGCAAAAGCTAAAAATATATGAATGAAAAAATGCATAAGTGATAAAATGCAACTAACATTCTAAGGCAAAAATGATGATGTAGCGACTAGATTTCATTAATCCAAGCTATAGGTAAGCTTAAATAAATTATCAAAATCCATCAAATGTAAATAATTCCATTCATGATAAAAATACAATTTACACAAGTTAGATCACAAAAATATCATAAAAATAAAAAGGAACTTCCAAAATCACTTTAGTAAGTCATTTAGACTCAATTTACTTCTCTATTCATCTTTAATCATCCATAATTATAATAAAAAATAAATCAAATGACATTAATTTTTAAAAAAAATCAACTTAGCAGATCCATTCCTAAGCAAAAATTGAAAAACTGATCATAGGACACACATTGAAAGATTCCAAGATCCTTTGACATCACTTGGAAATGAATTAACATCCAAATTTATCTCAATCATATCAATTGGCATAATTATCAATTAAAATGACATTTAATTGAAAAATAAAAAAAATTAATTAATTTTTAAACAAAAATAAATTAAAAGATCATGAAAATTAGATCGGAAGACTCCAACATCATTATGAATTAATTGGAGATGAATCAACAACCAAATCCTAAGCTTAATCATATCAATTGTAAACAAAATCAAATTAAAATGGCATTTAACTTGAAAATAATTTTTAAAGCCAAAATTAAATAAATTACATAAATTTTTTGATGATTGAAAATCATCTAAGCTACTATGAAGTCATAAATGCTACTATAAACTTCATTCTAATTGAAAATCAAGTGAATTTTGAATGCAAAATATAGTTTCTAGCAAAATTAGATTACAGTTTCTAGCAAAACTAAATTGTATGTATGTCACATGTAAGCATATATGCACCACATGTAGGCTAGAAATCAACAATGTGTGCCATATATAGATGTATGTACCTCACATATTTGATTTCCAGAAAAGAAAAAATGATAATTTTAAGCAAATTCATGAATAAGATCAGAAAAATAGTCAAATTTATGACTATCATAAATCATATAGAATCATAGAAAGGTCCTAATGCTACTGTTGTATTATAATCTCAAGATAAAACCAATAAAATCATAAAATCCATCCATAAATTAAGAAGAACGAAGAAAAGAGAAGAAGAAAAAGGCCTTCCAATAACTCACCAAAGCAAAAGTCTTGAAAATCTAAATTCTAAAAAAGAGTTGGGGGATTTAGGGAGATTAATTAGTCTTTAATCACCTAATTAAGGGTTAATTATATAATTAATTAGTTAAGTAATCAATTTGGTAGAGTTTGGCCTAAATTAGATAAATTCATATACTTTTCCAATAAATACCCAATGGATATTTATAAAAGAAGGTAGGAAATTACCAAAAATAGATTGATAATGTGGGATTTCTAAATTTCTAAAGGCATATACACCATATGTAATGATACATACACCATAAATAACATAAAAATCCAATACATGTATCATATGTACCAGAATATGCTTCACACATCCTAAGAACAAACAATATGTGCCGCTTATTATGCATGTTTAAGGATGTGCACCCTATGCTAAATTGGTTCCTCATATACCAAAATAGTAAAGGAGCATATGGCGCACTTTATTTGAGCATAGGAAATAATTTACTCATATCACATAATTTCTTATAACATACTCCACACATCAAAAAATCATGTAATATGCTCTACCTTCCTTAAGTCAAATTTAACATGCTTCATATGCTAGAAACACTCAAGGGATACTAAAACCCATATGTGTAACTTGGATTCAAAAATGAGGATCAGTACCAAGCTAAATTAAAGGAATATAATGTGTGTACGAGTGAAAAGTTAGGCCAACATCAATATACTAGTAACATTAAAACTCTAAGGTTCAACCTTGAAAAAATACACAACATGAAAATTTGATCTCCAATTTGACCTACAATAATCTTTTTTAAGAAAAAATATCATATTTTGAATCTTGGAGTTTCATGAAGTCATCACTAGGTAATGCTTAGATATGGATTTAAAATTTTAGTGTTTATCAATAAATAATAATACATTTCTTTTAACCATAAGTTCAAATCCACTAATAATTATATTAATATTCAATAACACATTCTTTTTAATAAAAACTTTCAATCTATTCATAATTACATGTTAATTTACTATGATCATAAGCAGTGGAAGATATTCAAAATTTCAATTTAGATAGCACACTAAACAAGGATTTAGCATCAAATACTCATGAAAACATCATTCAAATAAGGAGAATATGGTATAATGATTTATAACATTTACATGTTCTTATAGATCTCATTCTTTCTTTAACATTTCCACTAAAGGTTGTAGCAAACCAATAGTCAACAAAATAGGTAGACCTCCAATAGTAATCCATACCAAATAAGGAATATAAGCAAGAAAACTCTTTGCTTCAATTACTTATTAAAACATACTAGTCAAGATAGTGAAGTTAACTTATATTTTGGTTTTTCTTTTATTCTTTTCTTTGAGAAAGCTATATGAAAAGCATTAATTATGAGAATATGGTTCAGCCAAGATGAGGACCAAAGGTTTATTTTCCTAGTTTTGATTATAGTGATATATTTATAATCAATAATTAGGATCACAATGGAGCCTTATGACTTAAGTCATACATGTGACTCTTGCTATGTAACTTTCACATGCCTTTAACATATGCATGGCATATGATAATTTAAGTCACATGGACTCCTACACTTATCAAGCTCAATTTATATGAATTAAGCTTATAACAGAAAGACATTTTGCAACTTATCACATAAGTTCAAAAACCTATCATATTTAACTTATTTACTTATTTGTAAATATTTGACCTTTTAGGTTATTAATATATTAGTAATATACCAAATATATCATTAAATCTCATTTAGTCAATATATTTGTATGTAAGTCATGAGCAATATCCAATCATACATCAAAAAAACCTAAAAGCTAAGAGGTTAATAGTTTAACTTTAACTCTTCCATATTAGATACCACTTTTACCATCCTTTATCTCATTTAGGTTTGAGCATAGATTGATGTTAACTTAGTGCATAAGCAAGTAATGTTAGATCATGCCTTAAACTTAATAATTCATACACCATAATCTTTATTCCTAAAATACCCTTGTGAATCTCATTCACCTTGAAGCATTCTACTTTGGCCAGAGATTCCTCAATAACATATTATTGCATGAATAATGAGATAATCCCCTATAATTAATTTAGGATAATGAATTCTTTATTGATATATAACTACCTTCAACTACTTCACATTATACCCAATGTCCAAGCTATGAACACCTCTTATAGAGGAATAAAGTATAGGAGTCAAAGCATAGCAATTCATAGTTAAGATAACTTTAATATCTCAAGCCTAAGGCTACTTGTACTATTGATATGAGTGAGAAATAATTTTATAAACATAGATTAATTATCCATATGAAATCTCATGGGCAAGGTCTCTAATAAACTAATACTATATTGTTCATCCATATGTTTACTTTAGACATTTTACATCGTAATGCATGAGAAAACACTCCTTAAAGGAAGTATAACATGTGCTTATTTATATACATTAATAATATCCATTCTTGTTAATATCATGATTAATGATGATTTAGATATTGAACATTTTCTTATAATAAGAATTTTATATCATTAACTCTTTATCATTTCTTTTATATTATTCCAATATTATGAAATTCATTATTTAGTTTAATGCTTCAAGCAACACATGTATAATTAAATATAGCACTAAACAATAAATAATATCTTTTATTAATAAATGTTTAATAAATATTACAAGATACATATGATTGCTCTAAAGCATACTACTAGTATTACATACACATTATAATAACATATTTTAGGTAAGCATAACCTTTAATTCATTACATGTTAAAAAGTTAACAGTACCTAACAAATCAGTTACATTGCATAATATTCATCTATTTCAAACTACTACTAACAAGGGAAAAGCCATAAATAAGCAATAATAGCATATGTTACTTATCCTTTTTTCAAGGCTTTAAATTATAATTCCTTTTCTTTCTTCAATTTGTCCTACTCTTCTAATATCATATAAAATTCTTCCTCAACATTTACTTGCTTGATTCCATTCATAAATTCTACCAAGTCCATGTTATTGTGATTGTCTAATTTCTTGAATAAGCTTCATATTCTCATTTCTTAACTTATAACATCTCTTACCTTTCTAGTCACTAAATCTTTATGTCATTCAAAATACCTACAATATTTCACTTGTAATTTTCAAATTGTAATTAAATTTCTAATCAAATGTTAAAAGTTTTACAAATACAATTTAAGTCAATTAATACTCTATCTTTATAGTTTTAGTAACCATCAAACATGCAACCTTGATTTGCATTGTTCTATAAAATCCAAAATGAAGCTTTTAACTCTAAATCTTTTACCATGATAATGATAATACTTCATAATATCATTATTATCAATTTTCATATTGTTTTTTCTTATTTAGTGACTAAACAAAGAAGAGACTGAAGTCGAGCATGATGACAAAGAAGAAGAAGAAGTCCTTTTCAACCAGTCGAATGTAAAAAGAAAAAAGACAAGAAAATTAAGGTATTTGAATTTTTCAATAGGAAAACATGAAGATCATGTTTGGTAAGGTGCAATTAAATGTATAATGTAATAATGATTATATTACATTTTTTATACATTGCTTAGATAATTAGAAAAATTAATGTAATGTATTCATAAATACCTATATAATCAAATATACTTAAATTAATGTATTATTGAATATATATCAACCTTCATGTATTCATCATTATATTTCTTGGTTATAACTATATTACAATCATTTTATTAATAAATAATTAACTAATCATTAATATGATCATAAAAATTAAGTTATATAATATTAAAAATAGATCATATCAATTGAAACATGAGATTCATAATTAAATATTAGGATACAAAAATAAACATTAAAGTATTGAAATTTGGAACAAAGATATAGATATTATGATTGATGAATTAAACATTAAAATTAAAAATTAAAATATTAACATCGGGAATATAAGAGTTAACATTAACTATAATTTTTAACAAAAATAAATTTTAGTTATATTTTATTATATTTATATTTATATTTTATATTTTATTATTTAAATATTATAATATGATAATTTTTATATTATATTATATTATATATTTAATTATATTACATGATCGATTATATTACATTATAATATATCTTAATAAACATAATCTAATTATTTTAATATCTAATTAATTTTCTTAAATATTATTAATGATTAAATGAAATGGATTGACCGCTTAATATCATATCAAATAATTTAAAAAGTATTACAAATTTTAATTTTGGATAAGGACGATGATTCTTGTTGTCTTCATGATCGCTCACCAGTATTTATTACAGCCACATAAACCTAAGACATGCTTATTAGGATGTCATTACCCTCTTCCCAAAAGACATGTTTATTAGGATGTGCAGCCCTCCCCCTTATAAACCTAAGATGTTTCATGTTTCTTTTCGATGTGGGATATTTAGTCCCCATGACATTCTCCCCCACCCAATCCTGTGACGCCCTCGTCACAGGTGGGGCCCCCTGCCTACCCTACACTGGGCACTTGGCGAGACATCAGAGTTAGATCCAGGTAGGCTCTGATACCACTTGTCACGGGCGGAGTCATTACCCTCTTCCCAAAAGACATGCCTATTAGGATGTGCAGCCCTCCCCCTTATAAACCCAAAACCTTTCTTGTTTCTTTCCGACGTGGGATATTTAGTCCCCATGACAGTATGCCTCCATAATCTGCTGTGTAACGTTACTGAAATTTGGTGGTGGTGGTCACAGAGTCTTTAAAAACGCATTAGTCTCGATCTTCAAAATTGAATCGATTTTAGTCGCAAATGAAGACCACAATGACAGTGTTTATATCAAAACATAACTTCTGACCAAAGAACATGTTTTTTCTTTTAAAAAAAATTGAAATTTAATTTTCTATTCTCGATGTTAATATTTGTAATAAAATATTTCTTTTAATATTTCTAATAAAATTTAATATTTCTAATAGAATATTTCTTTTAATATTGTATGGTTAATAAAATTTAAATCATACTTCTGTCCCTCTCTTTTTTGGAGTTATTATTTCATTTTATCCCAATTTTTGGTATTAAAAAGGTCAAGGTTTTTTTAAGACAATGGTATAATAAAAAAGAAAATTAGATAGGATGGGATGGGAGGGTGTGAAATTTTCTATTTATTGTAACTTTACCAACAATTGATTTTTTAAATTTTGATATAATAACAAAATAAGAAAAATAAAAAAGTTATATTTTAAAATCACACGATAAGTTTAATAAAAAAAAATCTCTAAAGGAAGAAAACCTTAAGATGTAAAAATAATGATTACAAGTAATAATTGAAAAAATCAACAATCAATTATTATATTAATATTATAATATAAATTAGTATCAGAATGATATAAACAATAATCATAATTAATAATCAAGATAAGTTGAAAGGTGATTTGAGATTAAATACGAAACTAACCTTAGAACGACGAAGTAGATGCCTCATGCCACGCAGACCGTCAAAAGCAGCAATATGTACCCATATATACACACAGTTGCATGTGCTGATGAAATCATCTACTTTGTATGGTTTATTGAATAATGGATTCAACGTAAATCCTTAAATCACGCTTTTAAAAGATTGATATAAAACTCCTCTGCCATGTTGAAATCTTAACATGATGATGATGGCCCTATAACAAAACACCTGTAGCTTCATAATTATTTTTTATGTCCTTGGAATCATAATCATAATTAATTGGTCGCAAACTCATAATTAAGTGGTGATGATTATGTAACAATGTTTATTTTATTAGATACAACTTTTTGCACTTCATGAATAATATTTGATTCGGGCATGCAATTGTAGGGTGCCACATGTAGCATTGTGAATCATATGATTTCACTTAAACACGATATGTTTTAGAACTTTATGTGGTTTGAATTAGTGATCTAGTTACCAACAAAATCATCAAAATGTTTTTATTTATCTTAACAATCCCATGCTCATAAAATTTTTACACCTTATATTGTTATGATATGATATTGAGTGTACGATTTTTCTCTTTCTTTGAACCACCGAAAGCTTCATTGTGTAGACAAATAACAGCTATAAAGAGAAGAACAATTTGGAGGTACAACTCCAAAAACAAAGAGCTGGTCTCGAAAAGAATTGAGTATGAAGTTGTCTAAACAGCCAATAATTTAGGGAGGGAAGGTCAACTTTTCAAGGAGTAATAATCAGTATAAATTTTTCAAAGTTATCATCTTGTTCGATTAAAAGATGGAGAATATTGAAAAGATTTACTTAGGCTGTTCTCAAATCTTGCCAAATTAAGATCCATGGGTACCTACAAATAAGAAAAGGGGGAAAAAGGACAGTAATAAGAGCCTAATTGTATTGATAGGATAAAGACTTGTTCAAATTTGATACATACATATATATTCACATATAAAATGTTTTCTTGCTTTAGTCCAACGGGAAGCAATCTGTCCGGCCAAGACTCATCACTACGATTGATAATTAGCATTATTAGGAGTGAAAATGAGTCTAGCCGTTCATGAGCTACTCGAAACTCGATTTGATAAAAGCTCATTTAAGCTCATTTAGTAAAGCTTATTTAATAAATGAGCTCAACTCAAGCTAGATAATGCTCAACTCATTTAAGCTCATGAGCTGGCTTGATAAGAAGCTCATGAGCTAACTTGTTAATTTTTGTAAAAAATTTAATTTTTGATATATAATCTATAAATTTATAATCATATAAATGTATAAAAATATTTTTTAATTTAATTATTGATATAAAATTATAAATATCTATGAAATATAATACTTTTATTAATAATGTTTTTATTTTTAAAAAAATAAAAATATATATTTTAAAATTTATATTTATTAGGCTCGTTTAAACTCGTTTAAGCTCATGATACATCAAAACTTTGGGAGCTCAGCTCAACTCAACTCATTTACACCCCTAAGCATTATTATCTCTTTTCTCTATGCTTAAATGACTCTTTTAGCCTTGTTTTCATGCATTTTGTTTGCATATATTAGTACATCATATGGTATTTCATTCATTTCATACATTGTGCTTATACCTTACATGGTTAGCTTAATTTCATGCATTTTCTTCACATTTTTGCATAATTTTCATGTCATTCTAGTTTTAACATAGAAATCACATATGTTATTCTACATTAGTTTATGAGGTTGTTATGTTTATTTTATTTTATATGTTTCATATAGGATGTTAGATCCATTGTCAAGCACTAGAGCATGAGTTTTAGGTCATTAAGTCATGTGATATGGAATACTAGTCGAGTTAGTCAAATTTTACACTTGCAAAAAGCCATCTTCATGCCACAACCAAGTTCCACACGACTTGTGAAAGAGGCCATACGAGTCGTATACCCCTCATTTTCTTCATTTTGTTTCATTCATGTATAAAGCGAGCCTTACACAACTCGTATAAGGAGCCACATGAGTTGTGCTCCATGCGACTCTTTCAAATTTTCCTCCCTTTTCATCATTCAAGCTTCACACGAGTCGTGCCTTGTTTACATAACTCGTATGACTCACTTAGGATACCTTATTTTACTCTTTTACTAGCTGGAGAATCATGGAATTGGAGAGCTATGATCAATCTAATGGGTAGATAATTCTTAGAAGGGTTGTTGAGAGAATTAAAACGTGAGAAGTAGGATGCCATCATTCATTCATTCATTGATATAGAGTAGAAATTAGAGTTTTGGAAAAGAGAGAGGGACTAGGATTTTGTAATTAAAGTCTGCTAATCTTCTTTTGAATCTTATTCTATGACAGATCTTTATCAAGAAATTAAGAAGAACAATCGGATTGGACGAGAAGGAATAGCTGAAGCAAAGAGCAACAACAGAATAGTTCCAGTTCCTCTTATTTTCCATCTTCTTCTATTTTGTTTGAACAAGTTTTTATGGTTGTAATTTTCTTAATTATCATGTTCATTTACTTTATTGACATTCCAATTATGCTTTAGTAAAAATTGATAGGGTTGGATCTTATGTTAACATATATTTCCATTTTATTAGTAATTTGATGTTCTTCATGTTTTTAAGTTATGATTAACGTCATTTTATTCAATTATTAGAATGAACCCTTTTAACATTCGAATATCAAATAGTTTTGTTAATTTCTTTGAAAGAAGGATTAATTTTATTGAATCAACTTAAGAACACCTAATCATGACTATCTAGACATAGGAGTTCAGTGATTTAGGAAGCATAAAGTATGGAAACAGGCTTAATCATTAAAGCAAACTTAATAGTCATGAAGGTAGGTTGTTAACTTGTTTTCTGTAGGTAAACATCTTTTTTGAAAGAAAAGATTTTACAATTATACACTGCTTTGAATTTATGATTGAATTTCCCAATGAATAATCTTAACTTAATCTATATTCATCCATCCTTATTAACTATTGTAAAATATGTGCATTATGTCATTAGATTAATACTTAACTAATTAGATAAACTTTATATTATGATTTCATTCACTACAAAAAAGATGTATAATGGCTACGAAACTTGGCTACAGAATTATTCTATAGCAAAATAACACTAGATTAGCAACAAAATGGTTACGAAAATGATAAAATAGCAATAGAAAAATTTATCGTAGCTAAAACCGTCATAAAATAGCTATGGTAGTTCCATGGTCATAAACCTTGTCGCAATATGACTTTGAAAATTATTGCTATTGCTAAATCTATCATCAATTAGAGACAGAATTGTTTTCATCACCATTTCCATAGTTGCTTTACTACAGAACTTATTCATAGCGAAAAGCCGTAGCTATTTATTAATTTTTAAAAATATGAAAATTTTTTATTATATATTATTTTTAACCAAAAATAAAATAAATAAATAATAAAATTATTATTGTCTATTTAATTGATTAGTATGTATAATGTATATATAATGTATATATGTATTATTATATATAATGTATATATAAATTAAATAATATTAATTATTATCAGTATTTTATATATAATTTGAGAAAATATAATTACTAATATTTATGTTGTTTAAAAAATAAGGAAATGCAATTTTAATTTAATATTATAAATTAATATACAATTGTTTATATAATAATATTTCATTTAAGTAAATATGAAATGAAATAAATAATATATTAATAGTGTGAATTGGAAGATAATAAGTAAATAAAAATGTTTTGCTTGTTTTGTAAAATCATAAAATATGAACAACTTATTATGTAAAATAAAGATTTTAATAATGTATAATATTATTTATTAATATTATATATATTGAGATATTTTAAAATATAAATAAACAAGTACAAATAAGAATAAATAATTGAAGAATAATCAAAACGACATTGCTTTGATTATAAAACGACGTCGTTTTACCATTATGTGTTAAAATGGCAACATTTTGGTAGATTAAAACTATATCATTTTTGTCTTCATTAACAAAACAATGCAGTTTTGATCTCCAATTTATGTTACCTCTGAGAATCCCCCTTCTTCCCCCTTATCCTATTTTGTAATCCCAACTAACCCTAATTGCTAAAAGACCATTGTCTATTTCTAATTTCCTTGTCAAATTTTTGCTTATCTTCTAAATTAAAACCCTAATGTCATTCGGATTAGGGTTTGGTATCAAATTCGCATGAGAAGAGAAGCAAAGCATTGTAGAAGAATAATTTTTGGTTGAGCACTGTGTTAGACGCAAGTTTTTGCAGGTGTTCATGAAGGAGGCGATAGGACTGTTGGTAATCTTCTTTCCAAGGTATGTTTATTTATCCATATAATTAATTTTATTTAATGGCATTATTTTTGGTTACACATTGATGATCATGTAAGATGTCCTATTTTGGTAATATAATGGGATGGAGAAGAAAATGAATAGTGATCCTGCATTTAATTAGGAGGAGACAGTGCAGGTAGGTTCCAGCACATTGTGTCTGTTAGAATGATTGCTTTTATCGAGTGGAACAAGTTGAAATTATTTCTTCTGTATTACTGTGTTGAAGTTCTTATTCCCATTTTCTTTTATGTACAATTGATATATATAATACAAGGTAGTATATAAAGTTTCAGTGGCTTGTTTGACATTGCAATGTTGTATCAATTGATATTAGTCAATGAAATGAATGTTAGGCTATTACATGTTATATGCATAATATCCAAAATGTAAAAATAGAAAATGGATATACATGTTTACTGCATACATTCAAAAGTTTGTTAACTCACAGATTGTTTTTATCTACCCAATCTCCTTTTTAAAAAAATAAAAATAAAAAATGACCATGTTATTAAGGGAAAAAGATCTTATCATAGTAACTTTGAGAGATGAACTGTAGAACTCATGCACTCGAGTGTATTTCATAACAGTTAAATAGGTCTTTTGTTTGATGATTCTTTTCTTTTTTGACCATTCCTAATTCTTTATGCAAAGAGGCCATTAAGGTGCCTAATTTTCATTTACATGTGCATGCATGCATGCATTTATCATTTTATATTTCTATATCCTCATTTAGATAATGTTAAATGTGTAGAGATTATGAAAGAGTTGGAATTATGTGGTCGTGGGTTAGATGTGTTATTCAAGAATAATTTGGAAAGTTAAAATAGATATGTTAATCATGATGTCTACTTGCAACCATTTATTGTTGAACTAAATAACTTATGGGAAAATGGTGTCATTATGTATGATATTTCAAAAAAATAGAATTTTTTAATGCATGCTACTTTGATGTAGACTATAAATGATTTTCCTGCATATTCTATATTGTCCGGATGGAATACAGCAGGGAAGTTAGCATGTCCATATTATATTGAGAATTCTCAAGCTTTTCACTTGATAAATAGGAGTAAAACATCATGGTTTGACAACCATAGAAAATTCTGACCAAAGGGATATATATTTCATCAAAATAAGTATGGTTTTAAAAAGAATCATATGGAATGGTCACCTCCTCCTCCAATAAAGACAGGTAAACAATTATTAAGAGAAATTGAAGAGTTAGGTTTGCAAAAAATCATTGATCTTGAGGCAAAAGATATAAATAATGGATGTTGAAATTGTGGATGAAAAAAAGAAGCATCTTTTAGGATCTTCCATACTAAAGTTCATCACTAATTCAACATAATTTGGCTGTAATACATATTAAGAAGAATGTGCTTGATAATATATTCAATACTATCATGAATATTCATGGAAAAACAAAGGATAATGTGAAATCAAAGGCAGATTTAGAAATTTTTTAAAAAAGAAAGGAGCTTGAACAAGATGCTCACACTGGTAAATATCCAAAGGCATGTTACACTTTAGATAAACAATCAAAAGGTATTCTTTATGAGTGGTTGAAAGATATGAAGTTTCCAAATGGATATGTGTCAAACAAGGGAAGGTGTGTTGGCATGCCAAAGTGAAAACTATTTGGGATGAAAATCCAGGATTGTCATGTTTTTATGCAACAATTACTACTGGTGGCATTGCATGAGCTTTTACCGACTAATGAATAGCAAGCTTTATCAGAGGTATTGTTGTTTTTTAAATCATTGACTGCTAATAAGATATCAGTGGAAACAATGTTGCAGTTAAAAGGAGATATAGCAGAAATTAAGTGTAAACTAGAACGTATCTTTCTAACTAGTTTTTTTGATAGTATAGAGCACCTTCCAATACATTTGCCATATGAAGCTATATTTGTAAGCCCTATACAATTTAGATGGATGTATCCATTTGAAAAATTTCTTTGACATTTGAAACATAATGTTAAAAGTAAAGTTAAAGTTGAAGGTTCAATTTATAATGCTTATTTGGTTGAAGAGGCAACACATTTTTGTTTCTTTTACTTTCAACCACATATATATACAAAGGATCGAAGAGTTTCATGCAATGATGAAGGGGATGTAATGCCTGAAGTGTTAGGCACTTTATCTATATTTAAGAGTTTTGGTCATCCATATAGAAAGTGTCAATTCAGAAACTTAGATGAAAAGGAGTACATCGCGGCTCAAACGTATATTCTATTGAATTGTGAGGAAGTGCAACCCTTTATCAAGTAAGTTTCAATTTCAATCATTATGAAAATAAACTAATTTCATATAGTAATGAATATATTTTGATTTATAATATATATATATATATATATATATATATATATATATATATATATATATGACATCATGTACATTGATGAATTACAAGTTTAATGTCCTACAATTATAAATACGAAAATTGATATCTCTTGAAAACAATATTTCCTTTTGGTTTTAAACTTATGTAACTTTTTTTTTCACTTTAACACCATTATTTGATATCCTATACAAGTACTTATTAACGTACAATTCTTTTTTTACAAAATATAGGCAACTAATAATTTCATCAAGAACAACTTCATAGCGGCACTTACACTTGGTCTTTGAAGAAAATGGAAACATATCCAGTTTACTTTATTAATAGCTATACGTTTCATACTCAAAGTCATGCATTTAAACAAGCATCAATAAACAGCGGTGTTTGTATAAAGGGATCTAATTACACCATTGATTATGATGATTATGTTGGTCATGTTAAAGAGATCCTTATGGTGGAATACATTGGATTACTATTGAAGCGTACAGTTCTATTTAAATGTGAATGGTTTGATCCAACACCCAACATTGGTATGAAGGTTCATAATAAATATAAGCTTGTTGATGTCAATTTTTCTAAATGATTTAATAAACATGAGCTCCATACTTATATCATAAGCAATGCAAGTTTGTTACTTGTCCTATCCAAGCTTGCGTAAACATAAGATGGATTAGTATGCTATTTGTAAGGTGAAACCAAGATCAATAATTCACCTACCAGAACAGTGATTAACAAACATTGCTACATTTCAAGATGATTCTCATGATAATCATGAAATTGATGATTCAATCAATGATCATGGTCATTCTCTAAATCACCCTAATAGACAATTCATTAATATTACTGATGGTGTAGAAGATGACATTGATGATGATGTCATATTGAGTATAAAATCTAATAATGAAGTTGATGAAATTAATGATGCTAAAAGTAATAGAAGTGAATGACATAGGTAAATTTGTAATATTACAATTCACTGTCACATAAACATATCATAATATCATTTCTGCTTTTCTTTATTTTTACATTATATTGTAAATATTAATGATGTATGTTTCTAATTATCATATTATTGAACTAGTTAATGATTGCTTATGTTTGTTTTGAAATTATCATGTAGATATGGTACAAGGACGAGGACGTGGAGGTCAACATCATCTGCATGCTACTATACCAACTAGAGCTACACGTGATGCATCTTCATCTTTCTCACATACATCGACATCATAGATAGCAGTTACTCAGACATCTACACCACCAGTTATTCCAATTATAAATGTTGATCCACCAACTATAGTTGATATTGGTTCATAAAGAGCTATAGATCGTGATATGCCTATAGATCATGTTCCAGATTCATAGACATCTACACCTCTGGTTCCATAGTCATTTACATCTACACCTTCTACTTCTGTATCTAGATTTGCACCAGCTTCAACATCTATTTTTGCTTTATCATCATGTACTACAGTATCTGATTTTGGCACCAACAGCTACTAGTCGACGTAACCATATTGAGTGTTATAGTGACAATGAGATGTAAGATTTTGTAACTTTTCATTTCAACTATATTGTAACATGCATATATTCTGATGTATTTTCACATAAAATTTCAATTTATGATACATTATAGCCATCTTATACAGTGTCAACACAAATAAGAAAGATATTTAGCCAAAGATTAGTAGTAGAGGGCATCTCATGGGCAATAGTACTATCACATGTAGTCTTGCTATATTGGGAGTTTAAGGTAATAGGTTGTTATTTAATATTTTCAATGAATTTATTACTAATTCAATGAAAATGTTTAATTTTTTTAAAGAAACAATTTTATTAAGATGAGATAAAATTCTTTGTTGATGTTATATATCAAGCTTAGAGGGACAAGGCATTGACACGGTAACCATTTATATCATTTTAAATTTAATATATAATATAAAATTTATGGAAGTGTGTTTCCATTAACGCTTACAAATTTGGTCTAACAGATACAGAGATATGATAAATAAATTCAAGGCTAAGAAAAAGTAACTTGTTTTTTTGTAATGACATGACTTGGACTGTATAGCTACATTATTGGGAGTTGTTTGAAACATAGTTGCAAAGTGCTAAGGCCTCGAGAAATCGACATGGTGCATCTGGACGTGGCATTTCTACCCACACTTATGGCTTAAAGACTATGTCTGGCCAAAAGAGAGATTGGGTATAAATGTAAGTATGAAATTTTTTACTAACATCATTGTAATTTAAGCATGAAAATTGATGTCATTATATTGTATAATTTTATTAGGATCATATTACACATATACGGGAGTAGCAATAGAATAAAATGACATCATAGATGACTCTCGTATATACCTAGACGCTGTAGGTAGGGCCTTGAAGGAACAAATTTATAGGATAGGTTTAAAGGCTAATAGCTACTACAATAGCTCGTCAGTTAGCACATCTATGTATGGACCACCTAGAGGTTCTACTCAATCACAACCATATTTATATGACATGATTAGATAAGAGATTCATGATGTTGTACGTGCTGCCTTTATGGATGTTGTTGATCGTGCATTAGATGCATAGATTTTGATTATTTATGACCAGCTTCTACACCAGTTATGAGTTAAATAGAATGTATCTGCACTATCTCCCTCCTAACCAGACCATTATGCTCTATCTGGTGATGCCACTGCTACAATTGATACTTATGCTCCACTAATAGTAACTGCTCCTCCTAATTCTGTTGCACCAACTGATGATCATGTAGATCCTGATACTAAGGCACCCCAATGATGCATTGATTTGTACTCTTTTAATTTATTGTTTTGTTTACTTAAATATTCCATTCGTATTATAATGTGAACTTCAATGACATTGCTTAATTTATATCATACTTCATGAATTAATTATACTGTGATTATTTAGATCAAATTCTAGACTTAGGGGTGGGAGAAGTATATGAATGATTGATGTGAGAATTATAGAAGCGTTCTTTTAACAGATATCAGATTATAAGATCTTTATATTACAAAGAAAACTCTATCGAATTTTTAACAAAATTAATAATTTTTATAATATTCATAATTTTATATATTAATATTTTAATTCAAATTTCAATTATAAGTTCATATAAAATTTTATTATAATTATATCCAATTTTTTGTATTTTAAAAAATATATTAAAATATTAAAATAAATTAATTTTTACATTTCGTGATGGAAATAGCTACAAAAATCCATAGCTATTATGGCCAATTATTCATCACCATTTAGCAACAAAAGGGAGATGAAATTCTGTAGCAATTTAACTATGGAATTAGCGACAAAAACTAGTTCCATCTCCATTTAGCTACAAAATGGAGATGGAATTCCGTAGCCATTTAGCTACAGAATTAGCAATGAAACTTAGTGCCATCTCTATTTTGCTACAAATTAGAGACGGAATTCCATAGTCATTTAGCTATGGAATCGACGACGGAAATTGTTGTTGTTGCTATTTAGCAACAAAGAAGGAGATAGCTTTTCTATAGCTATTAGCTACGGATTTAACGATGAAACTAGTTCTATTACTAAATCCATCGCAATAATTTTTGCATCAAATAGTTTCCCAAAGGAATTTTACCATTGTTATTTATGTCGTCATAATAAATACCGATAGCAAATTTCATTTTAGCGACAGTAAAGTTTCATAGCCATTATGTTTGATTTTTGTAGTGATTGTTGCATTTCCTGAATAATCGATGAAACTCACATCTATTACTTAACATGTTTTAAGTTATGATTAACGCCATTTTATTAATTATTGGAATTGACCCTTTTAACATGCAAATATTAAATAGTTTTGTTAATCGCTTTGAAAGAAAAATTAATTTTACTGAATGAACTTAAAAACACATAATCATGACTATCTAGACATAGGAGTTAAGTGATTTGGAAAGCATAAAGTATGGAAACCGAGTTAATCATTGAAGCAAACTTAACAACCACAAAAGTAGGTTGTTAACTTGTTTTCAGTAGGTAAACATCTCTTTTGAAAGAAAGAATTTTACAATTATACACTGCTTTGAAGTTTATTATCGAATTTGCTAATGAATAATCTTAACTTAATCCATATTCATCTATCCCTATTAGCTATCGTAAAATATGTACATTATGTCATTAGATTAATACTTACTAATTAGATAAACTTTATATTATGATTTTATTGTTGTATTCCCTAAATAATAAATGAAACTAATATCTAGTACTTGACTATCATTAATCCCAATGAATGATACCCTTATACTGTAGTTGCAACCCGTATTTTTGTGATAGTGTAATTATAAAATAAAGACTATAAATTTTAAAATTTATTGATTCATTATACATGCTAAAATACACCTAATTATACACCAATAATGATATAAATAAATAATCATGTCTGAGTTTTGAAAGTACTGTTTGGGACCGCTGCTTCTTCGAAAGGGTATTTTCCAGTTTCCAGTTTCCAAATACCCCGTCGTAATTATGTATATTTGGTAGGCAATTCTACAATTTTATAACTTAATTGGTTTCACTTAAAATGGTAAACCATTATTTTAAAATTCTTGCAATGTAATGAATTGTACTAGTATGTTTGAAAATTTATACAAATTTAAAATTTACATTACTTGGAAAATAAAATCATAAAAAATAATTTTTAGGGAAATGATAATACAGTGATTAATGTAAAATTTATATTGTTCTACAAGCTTAATTTTGATCAAGTTATTATTATAAATAATTTTGAAAAATATGGATATTTTTAGAAGTTTGAATGTTTTGATCAAAGGACCAACAAACTCTATTATTTGCAGTGACAAGTTTTATATGTAATATGTATATATAAGTTTTATGTGTAATATATATATATAAGTGGAATCATTTCCTTATTCATCTTTGAAATTCCTGCAGAATAGTGGTTCAACACTAACTCTTGGCCTATGTTCACTTCTCCTAAGTATTTCACTTAGGGTTCCACTAATCACAATCAATTAATACAAGGATTCCTCACAATGAATCCTAACCCCAGTATTTTCAGGCTCACACTCAAACCTTTATAATGATATCAATCTCACAAGCTCTGAAATACAAGATAATGCCCAAGCATTAATCACACACTAACCCACAATTACAAAACCTAACACTTAGGTTGTGAGAATGGAATACAATAAGAGTTTTACAATCAAGATTGAGAATACAACAAATAAACTTACTTGCAAATGAAGTTCACATCTCAAAGGAAGCTTAGCACAACAAAGACAATCGTTAGAAATTGAACAGAAAGTATATGTTCTAAAATAGATCCGTTAGAAAGTGTTTAAAATGAATCTGGAAAGTCGCGTACGGCCATACGGATTCCTGTACACCCATACCAATTCAAAAACATATATTTAAACATAATGTAAAAGCTTAGTACGGTCGTACCATACATTGGTATGCCCATACAGAAATAAAATTACTAACAAACAAAATTCCTAAGAGCTATGGTACAGGTGTACCAATGGGTGGTACGACCATATCAAACCAAAGGTACGAATAAGCAAAATTCCTAAGAGAAACGGTATGCCCGTACCACACTCAACAAATCAAGGTCAACTTGGTACGGTCAACCGTATACCCATACCACAAAGCACATAGAGTTGGTACGACCGCACCAAAAATGGTACGCCCATACCATACATAGTAAAGTCAATCCAACTTAGTACAGTCAACCGTATGGTCGTACCATACAACAAACACAAGTGGTATGCCCATACTAAACATGGTACGCCCGTACCATACATAGAAAAATTATTTTAAATTGTAAATAACTTAAATTGAATAACATAAAACACATACATCAAAATCTAAGGTCTAACAATCTCTCCCTTTGTGATGTTGGCAATCAATTTAAGTTCAATTTTGCAAAAACACATTTAAATAATTTTAATTTGAAAATATCCCCCTTTGTTTTAGAATTTATGTCATGAATTACCAAAAATCAAACAACAACAAAGTGGGAGGATCATAAGCAAAATCATAAATCATAAATCAAATGATCATAGCAATAAAATGATTATTATAATCAGAGCAATCAATTAGACAATACAACATGATCAAAGCAATGAAAATATAACATGATCATAGCAAATACAATCACGTAATCAAAATAAATGATCAACTCATCAAAGCAATGATCAAATATATATATCAAAGAAAATATGTATAGTAGTTAAAGTTAACTAAAAAATCAAAAAAAATACAATGAGTCAAAATAGTCTAAAAAATCTAGAAAATCTCAAAGATGTAGAAATATCTCCCCTTTTGACAATATCAAAACAATCACAGTGGGTTTGGAGAGGGACTCGATGGAGAAATAAATGGGTCTAGCAGGAGACTGATGGACTAGAGAGTAGTAATTGTAGTTATCTGGAACTCATGTGACTCGACAGCCTGCTGATCCAAATGCTGATTGATAGAGTCAAGGCGACGCTTGATGACATCTAGACGATCAAGCCGAGTGGTGATGGCAGCAAGCTGCTGGGAGATTAACTCAGCAAACGAGGGAGAAGCCACAGTAGTAGTTGGATCAGATGTGGGAGTAGCAGTAGGGGCAGGAGGATCAAGAGTAGCTGATGAAGAAGATCCACCCTGAAAGTGACGCTGGTGTTTGTGGCTCAGAGCCACCTAGCGTAAAGCGTCTGGAGAGTCAGACTCAACAAGCAACTCTGTAGGAGTATCCTCGAGGATGGTCACCTGCAAGTGCCAATAGATCTCTAGAACCCATCATCCATAGAGAGAAATAATATCATTGGGAAGACCCAATGATTGTAGATGCTCGAGACGTCTGGAAATGTACTCTAAATGAATGATGTACTCAGTTAAAATACACTCAAAGAGCATGGAATGCTCGATGAAAGAGAGATTAAGATTGGGACCTTTCAGTTCTATAGTACGAGGAGTAGTGGGGAAAGCATTCAGTTGCTGGAAGATTTAATGAATAATGGGATCAAAAAGTATAGCTCTATCAGGCTGCTTTTGAACGCCGACCTCGTGGAAAGAGGTCTAAAGCCAACACCTAGACCAAACAGGTGTGCCCGTGACCATAGAGTGTAAGAAAATCAGGTTAGGGCCAGTAACTGTGTCATTAGACTCTAATCGCCCAAAAATCAGATAGGTGATCAATCTATGACAGTAATATAAAGCAAGAGATTTAAGGCAGGAGGCCTTCAGTCTCGAAGGACAAAAGAGAGCAGAAAGAGCAATCTCCCTCTAGAATTTATTATGATCAAAGACTGCAGATTTGGCATTCGCAATGCCATCAAAAGAGAAATCAAAGATAGCATCAAAGTCTGATGGAGAAAGAGTGTAGAGTTTCTGAAACAGTCTGAAAGTACAGTTGTAGGAAGTAGAAAGAGAAAATATATGTAGGAACTCTAGAGCTATAGACTGAATAAAATGATTATCTATAAAGGTAAAATTTGACCAACCTACATTAGCTAAATATCACAGAACATTAGCCTTCAATCTGACTTGGTGAATAGTAGACTGACACATAAAACAAGAGTGAGAGAAAACTTTCTCACTCAAAATGGAAGTATGGATAATAAAGGTAAGAGTAGCCGAATGAGGCTCAGTGCCTGTAGGAACAATGCGTTTAACTCTATGTCCCTGTGATGAAGAGCCACTGCTAGCAAGAGGGGCTGACATATCGAAAAATAAAAATTTTGATAGACAACAGATTTTTCAAAAATTGGACAGAATTTTGATTGTTTTGAAAAAAAATCACAAAAGTTCAACCTGCACAAAATCAACCAAATTTGACACACATCACCACAACACAATCCTAAGCAACTATCTCTAAAGAACCTAAGGCTAAAACACCCTAAATGTACAGAAAATCATAAAATGTAAAGAAATTGAAACTAATAAAACAGTAAAAAATTGAAATTTAAAACTAAAGATTTATGAATAAAATTACCAAAAATGAAGATTGGAGGAGTGGCCAAAGTGATTTTGAGAGATTTGGAATAGATTAGAGTGGATTTGGGTGAGATTTGAGAGAGAAATTGGAATTTTAGCTGGTGAACAGTGTCAACAACTGTTGAAATTTGAATTAAAAATAAGGTTTCAACATCGGGTATAGGCGTACCGCCTAGGCATACGGTTGTACGGCTTAAAAATACTTGAAAAATTGATATCATGTATAAGCATATGACTAAGACGTACAGCAGTACAAGAGCTTCATCAAAATTTTTAATTTTGCAACTGTGATTGGTATGAGTGTACAGGAAACTAGTACGGTCGTACCAATGCTTTGGCCTAAGAAATGAAAATTTTTGAACTGTATCACATACAGACATATAAAATTTGTACGGTCGTACCAATTTCATGCCTAAAACACGTATAGGTGTACCAAAGTACTGTACGACCATACCTGAGCTTTGGTAAAAATTGAAAATTTGAAGTTTAAAGGCATACGATCGTACAAAAAGGAGGTACAGCCATCTAAGACATTCGGTAGATTTTGGAATTAAAACAAAAGGATCCGTACGGGCGTACCAAAGGTCATATGGCCATACGGAACCTAAAATTTAGAAATTGTTTGAAGAGATTTGAGGGGATTTCTCAAACTTTCTAAAGTCTATTAATCAACCCTACTTTAAATATAATCCATCTATCATCCCTAGCTCATGTTTGATGAAGTTTAAACTTTCTTTACTCATGGGTTTCATAAAAATGTCTACCAACTAGTGAGTTGTATCGACAAATTCTAATACAACCTTCCCTTTTTACACATTATCATGCAAGAAATGGTGCCTAATATTAATGTGCTTAGTCCTAGAATGCTGAATAGGATTCCTAGACAAGTTTATAGTATTAATGTTATCATATTTAATAGAATTGTAAGATACACAAATATTGTAATCCCTCAATTGTTGTTGAATCCATGACATTTGGGCACAACAACAACCTGTGGATATGTATCAAATTCAACAGTAGATAAAGGAACACAGTTCTATTTCTTACTAAACCAAGAAACCAAGCAATTCTCTAAGAAATGACAAGCACCATAAGTACTTTTCCTATCTAACAAATTGCTAGCAAAGTCAGCATCAGAATAAGCAGTCAAGTCAAAAGAGCCATTCTTAGCATACTACAAGTCATAATGCATAATACCAATCAAGTATTTAAAAATCTTTTTCACAACACTCAAATAAGATTCCCTAGAAGATGATTGAAATCTAGCACACATACACACAGCAAACATTATATCAGGCTTAGAAGCAATTAGGTAAAGCAAACTACCTATCATATCTCTATACTTCTTTTGATCCACATGTGTGCCATTTTCATTCAAGGAAAGCTTTATGGTAGTACTCATGGAAGTCTTGCTAGCTTTAGGATCTTCTAATCTGAATTTCTTCAACATCTCTTAAGTGTACTTTAATAGGTTAATAAATATTCCATCTTTGCACTGCTTGACTTAAAGTCCTAAGAAATACTTCAATTCTTCCATCATGCTCATTTCAAATTCTACCTGCATACACTTGGAAAATTCCTTGCATAAATCTTGATTAGTAGCACCAAATATGATATCATCCATATATATTTGAACAAGAAAAATATCATGTTTGTAATGCTTAATGAAGAGTGTTTTGACTGCTTTGCTCTTTTCAAAACCATTATTAATTAAGAAATTGTTTAATCTATCATACCAAACTCTAGGGGCTTGTTTAAGGCCATATAAAGCTTTGGTAAGTTTAAAAACATGATTTGGAAATTTAAAATCTGCAAAACCGAGGGGTTGTGCAATATAAACTTCTTCATTAATCAAATCATTTAGAAAAGTACTTTTCACATCTATTTGAAACAATTTGAAATTCATGTGAGATGCATATGCCAATAACATCCTAATGGCTTCTAATCTAGCTACAGGCGCAAAATTTTCATCAAAATCTATACCCTCTTCTTGGCAATAACCTTGTGCCACTAATCTAGCCTTATTTCTAGTAATGATACCATCTTCATCAAGCTTATTTCTAAACACCCATCTAGTTCCTATAACATATGCATTTCTAGGCTTAGGCACTAAAGTCCATACCTTATTCCTATCAAACTGATTCAATTCATCTTGCATAACTAACACCTAACTTTCATCATTTAAGGCATCATTAACATTCTTAGGTTTAATTTGAGAGATAAAAGCAAGATTGTTATGAATATCCTTATAATGAGAACGAGTAGTTACCCCTTTTGATGTTTTACTTATGATTTGCTCCTTGGTGTGTCCCTTAGGAAATTGCCACTCCTTTGGAGATCATGATCGATGTGAGTTACAACTAAGTGAGGAGGAAGATCATTCACTTCTTTCTTTTTAATATCATTTAGAATAACTTCTTGTGGATTCTCATGTCCCTCTTCTTGTTCCAAAAGAATTCCTACATCATCATCAATAATGTCCTTTTTTGGACCAAGGGAGTTAGTTTCATCAAAAATAATATGCATAGATTCCTCTAAAACCAAAGAATGTTTATTAAACACCCTATATGACTTACTAGATGTTTTATATCCTAAAAATAAACCTTCATCAGTTTTTGAATCAAATTTCCTAAGGTTATCCTTGGTGTTTAAAATGTAGCACTTGCAATTGAATGCTCTAAAGTATGAAATTATTGGTTTTCTACCATTCCATAGCTCATAAGGAGTTTTGTTTAAAATCAATCTTAAATGAACTTGATTTGTGACATAACAAGCGATGTTGACCACTTCGGCCTAAAAGTATGATAACAATTGATACTCATTAAGTATTATATGTATCATGTCATAAAGAGTTCGGTTTTTCCTTTCAACTACCTCATTTTGTTGAGGAGTTCCAGGAGATGAAAAGTTATGACTAATACTATGCAAATCATAAAATGGCTTAAAACTTTCATTTTAAAATTCTTTTCCATGATCACTTCTAATAGAGGAAATATAATAACCCTTTTCATTTTGCATTCTTTTAGTCAAAGTTTGAAAAGCATTAAATGCATCAACTTTATGAGCTATAAATAAAACCCAAGTAAACATAGAGCAATCATCAACCACAATAAGTGCATAATGCATGCCTCTTAAACTAGCAATCCTAGTAGGTCCAAATAAGTTCATATGAAGTAGTTGAAGGGGTTTTATAGAAGTTACCTTGTTTTTTTTTATCTTAAATGAGGATTTCACTTACTTTCCCATTTAGAAAGTTTCACATACCTTGTCCTTAGCAAATTTGATCTTTGGAAGTCCTATAACTAATTCATCCTTAGTGAGATTGCTAATGCTTTTGAAGCTAGCATGTTCAAGCCTTCTATGCCAAAGCCAAGAGTCCTCACTTATAGAAACAAGATACTTAACACTTTTGTTAGAAAATGACTCTAAATTAATTACATAAACATTTTTTATTCTTCACCTTGAAAGACTAATTTGTCATCATATATTTTATAAACAAAGCATCCTTTAGGATCAAAAACAACCTTATAACCATTATCACAAAATTGACTTATACTCAATAAGTTATGCTTTAACCCTTCAACCATTAATACTTTATTTATGGAAAAGTTAGATTCATTACCAATCTTACCAATTCCAACCACTGTACCTTTGGCATTGTCTCCAAATATAACATTGTCACCATCCTATTTTTCAAGGTTGGAGAAAAGGCTTGCATTACCGGTCATATGCCTTGAGCATCCACTATCGAGGTACCATTTATTTGCATTAATCTTGGATCTTAAGCATACCTATCAAGACAAGTATAATCACTTTTTCTTAGGTACCCAAATATATTTGGGTCCTTAGGGGTTAGAAGCATACATATCATTATTCCAATGCATTTTTCTAATGAAACATCTATTAATGGTATGTCCCTTTTTATTACAATAATGACATGTGACATTCCTAAATCTAGAATCGTTATGCATATATTTCTTCCTAGATGCATGAGAATGGCTATTATTGCATGAACATGAACAATGATTCACCTTATTGGTATGCATTTTATTGGTCTTAGGATGAACACATTTCTTTTTGAAATCCTTTGGTTTTTATGTTGAAGGAGAGGCTTTAACAAAAACCGTACCCTTAGAAGTGTAGGAAGAGTTTTGGTTAAAACCAATATCTTCTTTATTACCACTAAGTTTTTGGTGTTTCAAAATAGAATCAATCTTAACTTCACCTTGTCCAAACCTAGACAAATTATCTTTCAATAAACTCTTTTCTTGTTAAAGTCTAGCATTTTCATCCTTTAAACTTTTGTTTTCCTTTTTAAAACTTTTAAGCTTTATTTTACAAGAATCAAATCTATTTTTTAAAATATTTTTCTCTTTAGAAATGCATGCATACTTACTTCTAAGTGATTGATGTTTCCTAGCTAAATGTTCATGCTTTTCTAACAAAGCTTCTAATGCATCGCATTCATCATCATCACCATAATCATCATTGTTATAATAAGATTTAGATGATGTGGTTACCTCATCCTTCTCATCTTCCATGAATTCCATGAAGCACAAGTTTGTTGCTCCTTCATCACTAGATACGCCCTCATTGGTTTCTCTATCATCATCCCATGTTGCCTTCAATGCCTTCTTTTTGAATGGCTTGGATGATTTTTTGAGGTATGGACATTCATTCCTCATGTATCCCAGCTTGTTGCATTCGTAGCAAATGGTTGGACCTCTTCTAAATGTGTCTCTTCGATTTTGGTCCTTCCTTGCATTAAATGGCTTCTTGCTATCTTTCTCAAACTTCTTCTTTTTCATAAGAAGAGTCTTGACACGTTTGGAGAGGAGGGTAACTTCATCACCAATCTCCCCTTCGCTTATGGAAGAGGTATCTTCTTCTTTCTACACTTTAAGTGTAATCCCTCTCCATTTATCTTCCTCTACCCCTTACTTAAGGGTGATCTCATGTGTGAGGAGCTTTCTGAGTAGCACATCGGTTAATAATATCGATAAATCATTAGCCTCTTCAATAGAGGTCACTCTTGCCTCCCAATCCTTCTTCGGTAGAACCCGCAATATCTTATTATTGATATCTTCCTTTTAATACATCTTACCCAATTTCATCAATCCATTGGTAATCACAATAAGACGGTTATACATCTTTGAAATATAGTCATTCTCCTTCATGGTGAATAACTCATATTAATGAGTTAATAGTTGAATCTTCTTAGTCCAAACTTGATTGGTTCTTTCGTGATGAGTTTCCAAGGCAACTAAATCTATTTTACCATAATATAATATGAGACACACCCATATTCTTCATGACTAATTACACAATAGAGCATGTTCATTGCCTTCTTATTCCATGTGTTTGCCTTGAATTCCTCTCAAGTTCAAGTTACCTTGGGCTTAAGAGAAGTAACTCCATCAATTGTGATTGTTGGTGAAGCAAACTCATCTCTATCAAGTCAAACAAATCAACTCCACCAGTCTCCAAGAAGACTTCCATTCGGTTCTTCTAATACAGATAATCCATGTCATCAAAGAAGGGGGGTCTTGTGTATGATTGACTCTTTGGGTTGCCATAGGATCTTTCACTCTAGAATTTTACTTCTAATAATAAATGAGCACTAATGCTCTGATACCAAATGAAATCTCTATGGAATTGGTAACATGCGCTTTATAGTGGTTTGACACTAACTCTTGGTTTACGTCCACTTCTCCTAAGTCTTCCACTTAAGGTTCTACTAATCACAATCAATTAATATAACAAGGATTCCTCACAATGAATCCTAACTCCAGTGTTTTCAGGCTCACACTCAAACCTTTACAATGATATCAATCTCATAAACTCTCAAATACAAGATAATGTCTAAGCATTAATCATACACCAACCCATAATTACAAAACCTAACACTTAGGTTGTGAGAATGGAATACAATGAGAGTTTTACAACTAAAATTGAGAATACAACAAGTAAGCTTACTTGTAAATGAAGTTCACAGCTCAAAGGAAGCTTAGCACAACAAAGATAGCTGTTAGAAATTGAATAGAAAGTATATGTTCTAAAATAGATCTGTTAGAAAGTATTTAAAATGAATATGGAAAGTCGCGTACGGCCATACGGATTCCTGTAAACCTATACCAATTCAAAAACATATATTCAAACATAATGTAAACACTTGGTACGATCGTACCACACATTGGTATGCCCGTACAGAAACAAAATTACAGACAAACAAAATTCCTAAGAGCTATGGTACGACCGTACCACCCATTGGTGCCCCCATACAGAACCAAAACTACTGACAAGTAAAATTCATGAGAGCAGTGGTACGGTCGTACCACCCATTAGTACACCCATACCAAACCAAAGGTATTGACAAGCAAAATTCCTAAAAACAACGGTACGCCCGTAGCATCCATTGGCACGCCCATACCGGACTTAACAAATTAAGGCCAACTTGGTACGATCAGCCATATGCCTGTACCACAAAGCACACAGAATCGGTATAACCGTACCAAAAATGGTACGTCTGTACCACACACAGTAAAGTCAATCCAACTTAGTATGGTGAACCGTATAGTCGTACCATGCAACAAACACAAATGGTACCACACATAGAAAATTTATTTTAAATTGCAAATAACTTAAATTGAATAAAACAAAACACATATATCAAAATTCAGGGTCTAACAATCTTTTTGTGCCTATTTCTAATTTTTAAATTCTTATAAGTTTTGATGATATTTTATTTTTCAATAATATGGGTATGGTTTTTAAAGCCTTGGGCTACAAGTATTAAGTTATTAAATCTTACTAGAATTAATTGGCATTTGTTGAGAAGGTTAATGGCAAGTAAATAATTTTATTTTGTTAAAACAAAAATAAATCTCTGAAATGAAAGATTTGAAAGAAAGGGATGAATAATTTCTAGTTATTAATAACAATCAATGATTTTAGAATTAAGAATAGTTTTTTAAAAAATTAACTTTCATGAATTTTCATTTTATATTATTTTTTAACCGAAGGAATCCAATATTAATAGATAGATTACTATAATGAAACATGCATGTCTATTAACTACCATGCAATTTGTCCCTCATGCTAACAACATAGTTTACGGAATTCTAAAAAAAATCAATAGATATTACTAATTTTACTTTATTCTTACTTCATATTTTATCATATACCTTTCAAAAATCATACAAATGTAATTATATATTTTTGGAAGGTAGACAATTACAGGAGAAGAGAGAGAATCAATGGATTAATGGAACCACGAGGCGGAAGAAGATTGGATGAGAAAGAAAATTATAAATAGCCAAGAAAGTCTCTCTTCTCCATGTACACACATTTTCCTCATCACAGATCTTAATAGGGAGACAAATTTGACTTGTAAGAGCGACGCCCAAATTCTCTTCCTCACCAAAAACAAGCAAGAGAAGAGACGGTGATAACGTCGCCGACAGAGAAGCCAGCTCTTAATTCTGGTGACGATTCATTAAGTAGCAAACAACTTCCTCAACTCAATCCAACAGCTAAATAACAGGTACGTCCATATTTACGATCAATCTGCTTCTTTTCTTTTTCTTTTTGCATATTAGTATAAAGCTTAGTTATGCTATTTTCGTTCAACTTGATCCTCTTCTTCTTTTCCTTCAATTCTGTTTCTGATCTTCCTGCAAAGTTTTTATAAATCTTATTTTCATCGTCATCCTCGCTCCATTTACCCCTTATACAAATTGGTCCCAGCGATTTCTGATCTAAATTATGGTATTCACATAAATACTGGATATAGTCTCTAGGCTTCTATTTGAGACTTAAAAGTAACATGATCAAGAGCTTACTTTTTATATAGATTTTCTCTAAATTAATAAAAGAACTAAAATACGATAGAGTTACACTACCAGAGTTGCTGTAATCGCTATTAAATTTCCACGGCGTATATTTATTTTTGAGTTAGGATGAACTTACAGCCCTTTCTTTTTCTATCAAGTCGTATTTTAGTTATGCAAGTGGAAACTACAAAAAAAAGAAAAATCAATACATGCACCAACATAAAGAACACAACAATTACAAACAAACAATCTTTATTAGAATTTTTAACAAAAATCATCTTCATTTATTATCCACTACTATTTAAATTCAACCTTTCAAAGGATAAAAAAGGAAAATAGAAAAAAAAAAGACAAACGTCGTTAATATAACAGTTTTCTTATATTATAAATAATGAAATGTATCAATAATGTATTGATAAGGGTGTTGGGGAGTTCAATTTTTTATCTAATGATTTTAAAAGGTATTGCTGAACCAAGTAATAAAATCTATAAAAATACTCCGACTTTACATTTTTAAATACTCTAAAATATAATCATATTTTCATTTTTAAATAGTATTTAATAGCTAACAGGTAAAAAATAAATGAAGATCAGGATAATGTAGAGAAATAAGGTGAAAGGTTAAAAATTTTTAATTTTTTAATTTACTATTCAATGAATGATGAAATGCATATGCAAATTTGGAGATGGAGAAGAAGCTGCGTAATTTCATGCCAAATCGTCGTCATATCCGGCAATTTGTCACTCGTTTCTCCCATCATTTATAAAGCAGAAACACAATGAAGACGTTGTTGTGCATTAATGATTCAGTAGGACCTTATTCGTTGCTTTGTTTCTTGATTTTAACTTTGATTTAATTTTTTCAAAAGTGAAAAAATGCTAAAACTAAACTCTTCGAGAGTCAAAATATAATAGATGTTTCGTTCAAATTACAGATATAAATATCTTTAAAATTTAAAAAAAAAAAACAAAATTCATCTTCTTAATAAATTTGTTCGAAACAAACTCGTATTATTGTTGATGTTCCAGAAACTCGTACTATTATTGTGTACTTATGAAACTAGCAAGGTAGCACGGCATTAAAAAGACACCACTAGCAAACAAATGGATTGTGTCGGAAAGTTCACATCAATAGCAGTAGTATTGAATTATTATTTTAAAGCCTAGAAAAAATATCGTATGTGGCTAGTGTTTATTGGACTTGGGGCCCATTTCCGACAAAAAAGGGTGGGCCTCTTTGCATGGTGAAAAAGAAATTGTGGGGACAACGTTACCTTGGCATTTAGGTTAATCATTTGGATAAAAAAAAAAAAGGAATTTTGTCAATCATTTCGTTGTTTTACCAACTATGCACGCGGGAAAAATAACAATATCACCATATTATTGACTCCTTCGGTTCATAATCATAAACTTTCTTTTTGTTTAAAAATATAATTTTTTAAGACCATCACCGTTGAAAGAAAATATTATTTCTATTATAAAATCGGCATTTTTTTCAATACATGTAAAACTTGTTAGAATTTATTTTCTAATAAATTCTATAGTGTGGGCGTACATATGTAAATAATATGTATGTATAGGAGTCGTATTAAATAGTCGAATTAAATTTGTGATCTAATTAAATTTATCGACTATTAAGGTGTTAATTTATTTATAGGATTAAAGTGTAGATGCTATTTGTGTAATTTCTATTTTGTTAAAGGGCCAAAATAGATATTTACCAAAATTAGGTTATTATGTAAAAGGCTATGGTCCCCGGTATACAGATAACAAGTTTGAGGTTTCTTTTCCCTTTGAGAGAAACAAAACAAAATCAGGTAATCTGCTATACTGGAAGATCAAGTCTTCATAAAAAACGAGGATTAATCATCTTAAATTAAGGTACGCTTCCGATTTATTATAGCTTCTTGATGATTTGACATATTTGATTGATGGCTAGTTTAGATTTTAGCCTATCACATGATACTTTCCAAAAAAAATCTTTTGAAAATTTTATTAAAAAATCCTTAATTTATTAGAAGATACATTTATTTACAAAGCTGACAAACTTTAGTAAAGGACCATGCAATAGAGTACGGATTGAGATAAACACGTACATGCATGAATTAAAATCAAACAAACTTTCGTTATTTGTACTTTATCAATTCATACATTTTATAATTTGACGAGTATTACTAATAAGTTTATATATAATTGAATTTACTATTAATATCTTTTTATAAAATTGAAATTTATAATCATCTTTTTAATACTTATGTTAATATCATTTGAATTTATATAAAGAGAGATTAAAATACGATAATGATGAAACTAAAATGATGTATTTCTCTTTTAAATTATGGGCGGAGCCGGAACCCCTCCAGCCGCAGACTCCACCGGTGTTTTGTACTCAAAAGACATTAAATAAAGGGAAATGGTATAAACCATACCCATAATTACGAATGTTATAAACGAACATATACATGAATATTCGGTGAAGTAAAACAGGAAGAAGTTATAGTAGTAGATGATTATGAGTGACGTTAACAGCCCTTAGTTTGAGTTCAAACTACTAATGATTGGTTCTCAAGAAATCTGGCAGAAACCCAAATTCTATTCATCCTTTGAATTCTGTGTAATCACGCGGTCATTTGGAAAGCAAGAAAGTTTGCCACTGCTTATAGGCGCAGCTTTCTTACACTTTCCACTTCTAAATTATTATTAAATTTCTTATTGCAACATTAAATAAAAAAGATAAGAAGAAAGAGATGGCTTTACCTCTACTGCTTATGGGTTAAATAATTGATGAATAATGCTATAAAACAAGCATTTTTGCTTAATTTTATATACACATTTACAAGATGAAGCGAGACCTTCAAGATTGACTCCTTTGTTGAACTTGTAGACTTAGCCTGCACAACTCCCATAAATTATCAACTCAATAATACCTCCTCTACATTAGCATGATACTACATGACCAACAGCAGGAATTCTATCATGTAAAGAAAGCTATGCTTCTTACCA
>CANYBF010532578.1:0-21331 GCA_948192965.1 Dalechampia spathulata
TTCCGTAAGAACTCCATAGTTAAACGTGCTTGACATGGAGCAATTATAGGATGGGTGACCTCCTGGGAAGTTTTCTCGGGAAGCATATGAGTGAGGACAAAGCATGCTGGAAAGGTCTCGTGTTGGGTTGTGGAGGCAGTCGTCTAATCAGGCTGTTACAATATATACTCAAATGTATTTTATTTTATATTTATTTAATTATTTATAATTTTATGTTAAAACATAATTTATTAACTAATTAATGATAATATAAATATAATTTTAATTAAAATAGAATAGAATATAACCAAAATAGAGTAATAAATATTAATATATATGAGATTATTATAAAAAATTAGTTAAAGTATTAATTTTTATATAAATTATTATAAATTTTAATTCAAATAATAACAAAAATTTACAATAAAATTTTAAATGATAAAATTCTTATTATAAAAATGATATATAAAATAATAATAAATAATATATACAATAATAAGATTCTAAGATGATAAAAATCCGATTATAAAAATCATATGTATAATAATAAAATTTTATTATGATTAAAATGATGTATTATGATATAATTTTAAATAAAATATATCATAATAAAAATTTAAAATAATAAAAAATTTATTACAAAAGAACATCTATAATAATAAAATTTTATTAAGATTAAAATTAAGTGTTAGAATATAATTTTAAATAATATATATAATAATAATATTTTATTAAAATTAAAAATATTAAAAATAATTATATAAAATGATATAAATAATAAGTTAAATAATTAATAATAAGATGCTAGAAAGTAATATAAGTTTAGTAATAATAAAAATTTATAAAAATTAGAAAATATTAAAAAAAGTTTTAAAAAATAAAGTGCAAGAAAATGTTATTTTTCAGATGAACAAAGAAGAGCCAAGAAAAGCTTGGACATGGAAAGGGACCAGACAGACGAAACTGTTGATGTGAAGATGTGGCCTTAGTTGGCTTCGCCATTAAACCGATCTCACACATGACACACCCTTGTTTTCTCCGCTAATCTTGGAGTCTTTTTCTTCTCTTTTCATTCAAATGCCTTCCTCTGTCTCTTAATTTCATTTCTTTATACTCCTCCCCAATGGCTTTTCTTTCACCTTCTTCCTCTCTTTCAAAGGAACCCTTTTCCTCCCGATCTCTCATTCATCCCTCAATTTCTAAATCTTCGTCTTTTACATCACTTCAAGTAAACTCCTTTCCCCTTTCTTGCATCTTTATATATGTGTTTGTATGTATCTTCTTCATGTTTATGCTTATCTGATTGTTCTTTTTCCTTGCAGATCTTTGACTCTCAAGGGAAATTTGGTGCAACTGATCATACCCATTTCAGATTATGTGCCGTTTCCAAGTAATTTCACGTCAATTTCTCTTTTTTTCCTTTAATTTTGTTGTTTTATCTAATTCCTCTTTACTTTCTTGTTCCTCTTAGAATATTTTATATCTGTGAGAATAATTCTTTGATTTGGCTTAACTGGCAGTCTCTTCAGCTGTTTTTGGAATGAATTGTTTCTCTTTAAAGAGATGATCTACAATTAATCGAACTGAATTTGCTTAGTAGCTTAAAATGTCTGTTTCTATGGTTTTCGTATGCTGATTTCTGTAATTAGAAGCTAGAGGTTCGGGATCATGGTCCTGTAACATCAGAATTAACTCTAAAATCTTATGTTTTTTAGCAGATTTATAGGCATATCTGTTGTTAAGTCTTTTTGTTACCATAACCATATTGCTTATATGAAATATTATATAACTATCAATACAAACTTGAGGTCTAAGGTAGCTGTCAATGCGACTATTGATGTAATTTTTCAAATCATGTCTAGCAATGTTATCCTTTGGATTTGTTAACATTAATGAATATTTTGTTTATGCTAATATTCATGTCTTTGAGAAAAGTTTCAGTGATTCGGGTTTGAAAATGAAGGCTTCAAAGGAGCCTCTGGGGCTGACAAAGGAACTTAAATTTGACAAAGTTGAGAGCGCGACAATTACCAAAGATGACCGTGCTTTGTTTGATAAGATGAAGCAAAGGTTTATGGGTTTCAAAAATAAAACATACATGTAAGCTGTGAAGAATTTAGTCATGTTATATATGTTTATTTGTCAATGGAAATTACATAAGCATTTTGATTTCGGTTTTCATTTTTGAGCAGGGAAAACTTGGAACATTTTGAAAATCTTTCCAAAGGTCAAGCACCAAAGGTAATCTTATTTACAGTTTTTCTATGTTAGTAATTGAAAAGTAATTTATTAGGAGATCTTGGCATCTAATGCAATCGACTGCATTGGTAACTATGAATTTGACTAATAGTTTTATGGACAGTTTATGGTGATTGCCTGTGCAGATTCCAGGGTTTGCCCCTCAAACATTCTGGGATTCCAACCAGGAGAAGCATTTGTAGTGCGCAATATTGCGAATATGGTACCTTCGTATGAGGTAATATGATGTATCATATTTGATGTGCTCATGGTTATCCGTATTTGGTGGTGTTAGGTAAACTGTCCTCTCCCTATTGATGTTGTTTATGTTTATGCAGACTGGACCATCAGAAACAAATGCTGCACTAGAATTTGCTGTGAATTCTCTTAAAGTAAGTATGCTAGAAAAATTGGGTCATGCTTGGAATTTTCTGAAAGATATAATTCGAGTGCGTGGGGAAGTAGGTCGAACAAGAATTGCTAAGAAATATTATTTTTTCGGACCCCAACATTAGAAGATATGTGTGTACCAGCGACTTGAGTCATTTAGATGTTGAAAGTAATTTAGAATAATCGAGGTGTTCTCCAATGTTGAAGAGTCGATCAAACTCTCTATAGTTTACTTCAGAAGTGTATTAAAACTATATGCATTAGCTATTAACTGAGCCTTCAAAATTGTATATTTCGCAGAGAAGGAAACTCATTGTTGAGTTCTTTTGCAGGTTGAAAATATCTTAGTCGTTGGTCACAGCAACTGTGGAGGTATTCGTGCTTTAATGAGTATGCATGATGATGTGGAAACAAGGTTTCGTAAAGATGACTTTTTTTATTTGTTGTGGTTTTTATGTTTCATATCATTTACTACAAAATGTTATCCCACAAGTTTCGTGCTCCGTTAAACTTGTTTTTCGCTCTTTCTTCTCCTTTTTCAGTAGTTTTATTGGAAATTGGGTGGCCAATGGGATGAATGCAAGGCGAAGAACAAAGGCTGCTGCACATAATCTCAGCTTTGACCGGCAGTGCAGACACTGTGAGAAGGTAACTTATTTTACGTTTTCTTCCCTCCTTAAGATTCAGAATGTTCAAGTTCTGCTGCAATATTGGATCCAGTATGCTTTTCTACAGTTTCTTAGCAGAGATATGCGTTGCTAAGAGTTGGTTGGTGATCAATTCAGTATTCGAATAACAACTATGTAGAACGAATGCATATCAGTGCTTGCTTTTTGGTTTGTTTAGACCCATCTTTTTCCTGCCATCCAGCTTTTGCCGATCATTCCTATGAAATAGCTCACAGATGGTTTTTCATTCATCGAAATTCTGTTCTGATGTAAATCTGAAAGTTATGAGCTTTCGTCCCATGTAAGTAACCAGTGCATAAACTATTTTTCATCTACTTCCAACAGGAATCAGTTAACTGTTCCTTGGCAAACCTCCTCACTTACCCATGGATAGAAGAAAAACTGAGGGACGGTGAGCTCTCAATTCATGGTGGCTACTATGACTTCATCGACTGCACGTTCGAGAAATGGACACTCGATTACAATGCAACCAGTCTGAAAGGAGAAAATGACAAAGTTACAGTAAAAGACCAATCCTTTTGGTGCTAAATCTGACCTCTCTGCTTTATCTGTTGTATCCCTGTTACCAGGTTTATTGGGTATAGTTTGTGCTGCGTTTATAAATATCCAGAACAGCTGTAACAAATAATGTTATTCCTGTGAATCAGGGAATGGCGGCTTTTATTTGCTGTGTACTTGCACGTGTGTTATAATCAATGTATTTCATCGTTTCTGCTGTATTCCAAGTTATCGTAGAATACCATCATCATCTTCGTGCAAGTTTGTTCCCTCGGGATGATCAAGTTTGCAGGTTCCAGCAGACGGCACTTTCTGATATTTCTTGATACATCAATATATCCAAGAAATATGGTTGGTTTAAAGCTCATGCATCTCTTTCTGGCTCTGATAAGTTGAGCATTTGCTGCATAGACATTGTAACTGGGACATGGACTTGGAAACATGCTTTAAAAGGAGGGATGGTGCCATTGGCAGCATCCAGTATCATTATTGAAAGAAACATTCATCCAGTATCATTATTGAAAGAATCCAGTATCATTATTGAAAGAAACATTCTATAAAATCTATAAGATTTGCGAATTTCTTCTGTTGTAAAGGGGAAACTCGGTGATCCATAAAAACTCTGAATATCTATATAAATATATAATCTTAAATGGGTATGTCTGAGGAAGGTTATACATGTGATCATCTAATTTTGTATCGAAATTCAAGAAATCGTATTAATAATAGAAGGTATTATTAGTATTTAGCTCTAAATTATGGTTGAACAATGGGAAGGTGGCTTGGGAGTATTAGAAACCTTGAGGGGGATGATTTCTTCCATCATGGTAGCTAGAAGTTGAACTACTAATTCACAGTTCTTCTTACCGACATTTTCCCTTCAAGTAACCTTTGTTTCCCTCCTCCTCCATCTATAAAAGCTCACAAGTTCGTTGTAACCATCACTGGAAACATAAAAGTAATTACATTGCTTGCAAATCTGCACCATCCATGGCTTTTTATAACCTTCCTCCTTTCTTGTTTCTGATTGGGTTCATTAGTTTCTCGGTTCTCAACAGCCAGACAATTCTGACAGACGCACGGCAGCTTCTGGATTTACCATTTCCTGAAATTCCAAAGCCTGAACTCCCTGATTTGCCTAAAGTTGAACTGCCACCGTTTCCTGAAATTCCAAAGCCTGAACTCCCTCATTTACCTAAAGTTGAACTGCCACCATTTCCTGAAATCCCAACTTTGCCAGAACCTGACGAATCGCCAGACCTGCCAGAGCCTGAAGCTCCAGAATCGCCTGAAGCTCCAGAATCACCTGAAGCTGCAGAATCGCCTGATTCTCCCGACTTGCCAAAACCCACATTACCTGTCATGCCATCCATTCCTAAGAACATCAACCCTTTCCATTCAACTACTCCATGAGCGAGTTTTCAGACCTCATTGTTTTCCACATTTTACTGAAAAACTTCATCTTCCAAGGTGTGTTGTTCATTGAAGGAGTGTTGCATTTCATGTTTCTTTTCGGCATTGCAATATATAATACATCCATGGAACCTTTGATTGCATTTCACGCATTCTTTGTTCCATTATGCTTCCTGATATTGTAATACTTTCAAGTATGCATTTTATACTATGAACTCGCATATGTTACAATTTCAATAATAAATTCATAATTTATTATATTATACACACAAGTGTTATAAAATATTTAATTAAAAGATTTTACTTTCTAAAAGGGTTTATTCGGCCTGAACAAGATCAATACACGTTCCATAATAATTATTTTGTACTCGGTCACATGATCCATTGCAAAACTATTATGAAATGCAACAAATAACTAATTATATTATCAAATCATAATTAACTTAAAATTAAAAATCTATAAAATTTAATCAAGTATTAACAAATTAATATGTCTCCTTGAGATATGGTAGGTATTGGAGAATGATTTGGCAATGACTAGCAGTTCATGGTTGATTATGATTATGTTTTGATCCATCGTTAAATTAGGCTTTTTGATAATTAGTTATAGTAGTTCTTCTTAAAATACTATAAACCTCAAAATATTATAGAAACTCGAATAAAGAGGAGTTAAATTTAAAGTTGATTTTCGTTGATCATTCAATATTAATAATACTCATTAGCTATTAATCGATAATGAAATTATTGGTAGAGACGGGACTGGAATCGCCTCCGCTGCTGACTATGAAATCGTGTTACCCAACAATCTAAAAGAAAAAAATTTAATAGAAATAGTGGCATGCGTGCATGTGATGTTTATAGTGAATATGTCAGCCCTAAAAGATTCTAAAACCCTCCAAGACTAGTAAACTTATGAACCAGGACTCTACTTGGAATTTTCACCAAAAATTCTTAGATTTTGACAGATATGCTTGTCAGGTATTCCATCCCCAGAACCCATTTTCACTATCTTTTTCTATAAGCATTGAGTTTAGCCATGTCAAAAAGAAGCAAGCTCGACAGAGAACGGAAATGGTGAAAATCAGCAAGGAAAGTAATTCTTCAGTAACTTTTTCTAAAGCAGGTATTGCGTTTTCAAGAAAGCTGGTGAAACTTTCCACCATCTGCTTATAGTCTTCTCACCAGGCAAAGTGGTCTGTCTTCTCTTCCGGCCATCCTTGTGTTGAATCAGTCGTCCATCGTTTTCTGCAAGTGATTCTCTCCATGTTTCTGGCGGTCTGCAACTTGATGAAGCTCATCGCAGTGCTAGAGTTCGTGAGCTTAATATTCAGCTTACGCAGGTATATGTATGCTAATTCACTCTTCTTTTTTAGGGTTTTCGTTCGGTTTAGGATATATGTTACTGCAATTATTTTTATGGTTTCAAATGGAAGAGATTTTTATCATTCTTAGAAAATTTACCAGAGTTGAATTTGAATTAACCGATATCTATATGTAATCACTAATCGTAGTTGTTTGATGATCGATGATCGAATATCGAGTGATAATTTTGAGTTTTACTAATATATTGAAGAGATGCTCAACCAATTGGAAATGGAGAAGAAGAGAGGAGGAAGAGAATGATAAGATAAGGAAAGTTAGCCAGGCTTGGAATTGGTGGGAGTCTCCAATGGACTTGGCACAGCTTAATCAGCTCAAGGCCAGTTTAGAGATTCTCAAGGCAAGCAAGCTGAGCAACTTCTGCTTCAAAGCACAAGCAACCCACAATTCTATGCTCCATCAATGCCTATCCATAGACCAATTGTTCCTTTGGATCATAGAAATGTGGGTGATGAATTCAACAGAAAGATGATGGCTTTTCAATACCCAAATCTTGCTTTGTAGAAATGGCTTCTTTTCAAGTTTTGTTGATTTGGATGTCGTCATAGGCCAAGCCAGCTCTCAGACAACTTCGAGGTGAGAGGTATCGTTCGAGCTCTGTCGGTGATTGTACACTAAGATTAAATTGTGGTTAGAACATATAATTTTAAATTAAATAAATTATATCCTAAAATTATTGCAATTTAAATAAATATTTCATATAAAAAATATTCAATTGGATCCCACTTAGGAGCAAGTTTTTCAAATTCTATCATTTTTATTTAATATTATTATAAAAATATCATCGAAATTTATTATAAATAAATAAAAGTTGAATAAATAGATTTTCATTAAAATATTACGTACTTGTTGTTGAATAAATCAAAATGTCAATCCCTGGTTAAGTAATTATGTGTTATAATATAATTCCTAATTCTTCGATAAATACAATCCTTTTCACCATTCAAATAATGTCTATTTTACAGATTACTTTGTCACTTAATTAAAAACGATACTTTCAATTTATAAATAGTTGAAAGTTTATTTTCTCATCATTTTCCTTAAAATCAAGTTCATCATTTCAACTAATAATTAAAGGCTTGGAATAGAAAATCCGAATACTACGATTTTTATGAATAAAATTTAAAGCTAGTCTAATTTAATCAAATGTTATCGAGTTCAGTTATATTCGATGCATAAGCAATAATGATGATGATTGGATTTTGATTTTAAAAAAAGAAAAAATCTTTCCATTTCAAGTAATCAACAGACAAAAATTCTGAGATAGATTGACAAAAACATCACAATGGAGAGTTCAAATTGTAAGAGAATAAAATTCTTTGAATTTATGATAAAAATAGAAAAAAATTATTGATTACTGTAAATTTCATGCATTTGACATCTTGAATAGATGGATCTTTTAGACAGAAATGGTATCTTTTGTCAAGAATCTAATTATAACGAATTCATGATTGATATTAAAATGATTCAATCCATAAACATACATGTTATTATGAGATTTAAACGATGATATTCTTTTAAGTTTATGTGTAGATAATAGTTGAATAACTATACAATTAATCATCGTAAACGAAATCCTTGTTACAAATTGATGTTTATACCAAATATGTCAAGCCTGCAGAGATTCTAAAAATCTTCCAAAACTAGTAAAATAATAAACTAGAATTGTACTTGGAATTTTCTCCAACTCAGTAGATTTTGACAGGTAAGATTTGTCAAATTTTTGGATCATCAATTTCCTATAAATTTCAGTTCATCACTTCTCCTCTAATCCATTCCATCCCAAGAAACCATTTCACTATCGTTTTCTGTAAAAGAAACAAAGAAAATCGAGTTCAGCCATGTCAAAAAGAAGCAAAGGACGACAGAGATTGGAAATGGTGAAAATCAGCAAAGAAAGCAATCGTTTAGTAACTTTTTCTAAACGCAGGTATGCAACGACCGCACCGGACCAAAACGAACATCGTACCCGATTCGGCGAAAATTAATTTTAGTCTACTTTAATAAATTATAGTACTATAATGAATAATATGCGTGCCCGTTGTCTCTGTAGGTATGGTGTTTTCAAGAAGGCTAGTGAACTTTCTACCCTTTGTGGTGCTGAAGTTGCAATCATAGTCTTCTCACCTGGCAAGAAGGTCTTCTCCTTCGGCCATCCTTGCGTTGAATCAGTCGTCCATCGTTTTCTTTCAACCGATTCTTTCCATGTTTCCGGCGGTCTGCAACTTGTTGAAGCTCATCGCAGTGCTAGAGTTCGGGAGCTCAATATTCAGCTTACACAGGTCTATGCCATATTACTCTTTTTTTCTTGCCGATTTTGCTCGGTTCATGACATGAGTCGTTATGCATATTGTTTGATGTTATTGTTTGAGATTATCCTTCCATGCTACAAAAAGATTTTCCATATTGAAAATTGTGTTTTAGAGTTTGAACAATCACTTTCATGAACATAATATTTGAAAATTTGGAGAGTTAATATTATTAAAGTGTTACTAATATCTAGTAAATGACAATGAATAGATGCTGAATCAACTGGAAATGGAGAAGAAGACAGGAGAGGAGATTGATAAGATAAGGAAAGTGAGCCAGGCTCAGAATTGGTGGGAATCTCCTATAGAGAAAATGGACCTGGCACAGCTTAATCAGCTCAAGGCAAGCTTAGAGATTCTGAGGCCAAATGTAGGAAAGCAAGCCGAGCAACTTCTGTTTCAGAGCACAAGCAACCCACAGTTCTATGCTCCACCAATGCCTGGCAATAGACCAGTCGTTCCCTTTGATCATAAGAATGTTGGCGGTGGATTCAACAGAAACATGATGGCTTTTCAATACCCAAATCTTGCTTACAGAAATGGGTTTTTCTAAGTCTGCATAAAGCCTTTGACTGTGGGATTCAAGCATGTTGGTACTACAAGAATTGGGATTCAACTCCAGATTGAGCACCACCCAGGATGAATATGCTACACATATGATACATGAATGCGCCACATTTGACTTGTTTAAGAGAGGGTATGCATGCATGGATGTATGTATGTGTGTATATATATATATATATATATATATATATATATATATTATATTTATATGTATTTACGTATATATGTATGTATGTATATATGCATGCATGCATGCATGTCTTTGTCATGCAATCTTGGAAAAAATAATGCAATTTTCTAAGTCCGTGTTTGTAGGAAAATTTTTAAAAAAGTCAAAAATAAATAAAAAAAATTCAATAATATCCTCTAAATAAAGTTAATGGATTTTCTAAAAATATTTGTATATAATACTTTTTCAAGATTTAATATAAATTTTAATAAGCTTTAAAACAAGTTTATTATAAGTTTAATGTGATAAATTGTCATTTTTTAAAAAATAAAAATTATTTGACATAATCATAAAATAAAAATACATTATTTTATAATTATACAGGTTTTAATTCGTTAATTAGCCAATAATCGTATAATCTCGATGACTATTCTAGAGCTATTAAATTATCCTAATAATCATTTGGATTAAATTAGTATCGTTTTTCATTTCACGATTTTTAATTCAATTATTTTATTATATTATTTTTACTATATTACATTTATTTGTATTAAAAATCTTACTAAAATGGTTTGATATGTAATTTATTTTTTAAAATCATATCATGTTTCGAGACGATAAATAATCATCCGAATTTATTAATTTATCCTTCAAAATATTATTGAATATCAAAATTTCCGAAATTCAACATCATAACAAAAGCCATTCATACATGAAATCAAAAACATTATATAGCTGTAAATCTTTCAAAATTATTTTCAAAATTATTTTTTGAAACGGTGCGTTTTACATATCAACGACACGGTGCGTTTTACAGATTTTTTAAAACGAAGGCGGTGCGTTTCACTGGTAGCCAGTGCATTTTTCAAAAATTGAAACGGTGCGTTTTACTGGTAGCTAGTGGCATTTTTTTAAATTGAAACGGTGCGTTTTACAGATATGTAGTGCATTTTTTAAAAATTGAAACGGTGCGTTTTACACCTTCCAATACCTAAACATCACAAAATCCCCAATTCTTTCTTCTACAGTTCTGTTTTAACCTCCGAAATCAAAAAATTTTTTTTTTTCCCCATCTTTCCCTCAGTTTCTCGTGCTCTTTCTAGACATCGTCTAAATCCTCAGTTTCACTTTCTCTTTTCTTTCTATCTTCATTTACAAGCTCTGCGGTTAGTCCTCTCATTGCAATCGCCGGCTATTCTTTATCCTCTGTCATTTTCTTTTGTGATTTTTCGTTTCCTTCTTTCACGTATATTATAGCCTCTGATTATTGATTGGTCTTCTGTTTCGATCAAGTATATACGGGTAAGTCAGTTTGGAATGATTGGAATTCTGGGTTATGTGATATTTTTTGATTTGTTTGGGTTTTGTTCATGTTATATGTTGATTTATGTTGGGAATTTTGGTTTGAAAGTCTGTTTAGATTTTTTTGGCCATTTGTAATCCATATTCATGAATTCTGTCCCTTTGGATTTTTGCAACTTCGTTTAATTGATTTTTCGGTTGTGTTGTTTTCAGCTTATGCTGGTATTCTGCAAGTATTGATAAATAGATATAAATGGGCAGCTACGAATCTGGTAGTGCTTCTCAGGATTGCCGCGATGAAGGTATGCTCCTTCCCTTTTTTTTTAAAAAAATTTTTAATTAGCACAAATTGATAGGTTGTTACCATATAGGAACGGGTAGAGGGTTCACATAAAACTTTACACGGCTTAGCCTTAGTCCCAGACTATTTGGGTTTTGCTATATGCATATCATTTCCCAGTTTACATAGTTTTAGGCTACATCATCCTGAAATGCCGTGCCTTCACTATTTGGGATTGTCCCTCTAGACCCGCTTGCACTATTTTTTCCTACTTAGTTTAGGTGCGCTTCATTTATATGTTCAACTTCTCTAATCAGATAAATCTCATTCATCATTTTTTTCGTGAAGAAAAAGATTTTGTAGGAACTAGGATATTTGAAGTCCTATATTTGTCTTAAAGAATTGAACTGAAGTGAGATAGTAATTACTAAAATAATACCCTCTTATAGGTTTGGATGTTATTTAAGTATTCTATTTGTCCCAAGCTGACATTTCTAGTATAAAGTGAAGTGCTTGGCATGTCATTCTTATCTGCAATGCAAAATTGTCTATTTCTTTTTCTGGCAATTTTGTTTTCCATTCTGATGTTATCCGTGACTCATTCCTCAGATGATGAGGAGGAATATGAGGATGGTGGTGGTGGTAACAGATTATTGGGATTTATGTTTGGGAATGTCGACAATTCTGGTGATCTTGATGTTGATTACCTTGATGAGGTACCTTTCTTGTCTCTGTTCTCTCTTTTATTCTGTTTACTGCTAAATTGGATATTCTATAAAAATTGGAACTGCTGAAAGATGGTAGGATGATACGAATGTCAATGCTGTAGCAGAACTTAGTGGGTATGACAGAAATTTAGGACCATATTCACCAAATTCCGATGTAGCTTTTGTATTTTGTATGTACGGCGTAGTTGTCTTACAGATTTGCAATATGTAGGTGGACAGGTAAAGGAGAAAGAAATGTTTTTTGTTTCCAGTTCTTAATTGTGTCTTGAGTTTCTGATTGGATAATGCTTGTATCCTTGTCAATAATTGTGTCATTGGTATGGTTTTTCTATGCTAAGTTTTGACATGGATTGATTATGTTAATTTCAGGAGATATGTATTTATAATTCATATCAAAATTGGGAAATACTGTTTGTATGCTGCCAGTCAAATCCAGTTCTTAATTGTTTTGTAAGTTGCAAACCGGACATGCGATACCTTTAGAATAAGAACAATTTATATCATTCTTTGTTATTCCTGCATAATCTTTGTATCCTTCCTGAAATTTGTGTCATTGTCATTTTTTCCTAAGTTAAATATGACACTGATTGATTTGTGTTGAGATTAGGAAATATTACTGTGTTCTATGAGGCTAATGAAGTCCACTTTCCCTGCTTCACTGAAGTTATTTGGTTCTATGTGCTGTCTGGAAATTCTAGCCATGTGTTGTTAGGCTCTGTTTACTGCCTTTCTGCACGGTTACACTAATTCTGTTTTTGTTTGGCTGCTTGTAGATTATTATCTTTTAAATTTTAGCATGATATTTTCCAGTTTTCAATTTTCACGTTGACACTAAAATCTGTACTTTCAGGATGCGAAGGAGCATCTTGGTGCTTTGGCTGACAAGCTGGGTCCATCATTGACAGATATAGATGTATGTATTTAATTTTAACCTGTCTTGTGCGTATCAATGTTATTTCAGGAGATTACTTAATTTACAACTGATCACAAGAGGTTTTTATGTTAAGTTTTGTAATCCTTTTGTTTGGTTTGTCACTAACATGTTGCTTTTGTTGTAGTTGTCAGTGAAATCACCACAAACATCAGCTGATGCTGCAGAACAAGGTGATGTTGTCTGCCAGGAAAAACTATCTCATGCAGTTTTTGATGTTCTGTTAGTATCTTTGTTTCTTTTAACTAATTATTTCATTTTTCTGTTTTAATTTATTCTTTGGCTGATGTTAACTGATAAATACTGTCAAAAGGAAAGTTTCAATACAAAGTGGCTGGTCACTAATTTGGAATAGTGGTGCTCATTCTATCAAAAGTATTTTGCACATGTGAAACATGGAAAGCATTACCCTTAGATGAGAAAAATAATTTCTTACACCCTTCTGCATTTTTGGTACATGGGTAGATATGAACTTGTAACCTTCATTGTGTTTTGTGCACAGAGGCAGAGAGCATCATCTGAGTTAAGGTCCTTATTGTTTAATTTGTTGCTTTAGTCTAGTTTGTTTTCTGACATGAATTCTGATAACGTAGATTTATTTTTTGGTTTTGTTAATAACATTTCTTCATTCTATTCCATAGTCTATTGCTGCTTTTCCCCCTTTCCTGTGGACGATAGGCACTAATAGTACATTGCTGAAAAAGCATGGCTGAATATGTGTCTGTAAATGTAATTTGTTTCAGTCACATTTCATATGGATCGGTTATTCATCTTTGGTTAATTTTTCTGATTTTTCATTAAATTTTTTTTGTTTTTGCTAGATTATGGCAAGAAGGCCGAGAATGCAGTAGATTATGAAGATTTTGATGAGCAGTATGAAGGACCAGAGATTCAAGCTGCCGGTGAGGAGGACTTTTTGTTGCCAAAAAAGGAGTTTTTTTCTTCTGAAGTTGCACTGGCTACATTGAAGCCTACGACTTCAGTGTTTGATGACGAAAACTATGATGAGGAGGAAGAAGAGGAAACTGATAAGGATGTCAACAATAAACTAGAAGTTCCATGCATATCTTCATCAGGTTCACTATTGGGTGTGCAGTGTCCTGTACCTTCTTTACTACGTTTTTTGTCATTTTTTTTCCTTTTTGTAAATTATGCACTTTCTTAATTTTTAGCAATGATGCCTAAAGATTTTTGAAAAGCACTGTTTTATATTGAAATTAGATTTTATTCCATTTATACTTAGAAGATGCATATCTTGGCAATTTGACTAGCCTTTGAGTTAATCATTGTACCTGCTGGTTAAATCATGGGGATTTTTTTTTTTTGCAGCATTTAGCTTATCATCATTACGTAGTCATTTTAAGATTTTTGAGTTTGGTTAAAGAATATATTAGGTTATTGCAATTGTTAATTTTTAATTGCAATGCCCACGTTAGATTAGATAATTCATACATAATTTACTCTTAGGCTCAGATTCAGTTAGAAGATTTTTAGATTATTTTACTTCTTTGCTTTTCTCTCTATCTCTCTGTTTGTCTACTCTAGTTGAACTAATTGAAATTATTTTAGATGGGAACCTCTTTTTCACGGAAGCATCCTGTGGTTTTTAATACTTTCTTCCTGTAGCATGTGTACCTGACTTCAATATGACATCCAAATCTCTGTTACAATTCAAGGTTTTGTTTGAGCATGAAAAACATGTTTTCAGTCATTTGAATGAAACGGTTGATTTTCCTTGGCATTGGTTTGGACCTTTATCACATCTGGCATTACAGAAAACGCTGATGAGAAGGAATGAACGTAATTTGTATGACTGTGTCAGAAGACATCTATCACATTTTCATTTCACTGATATCACTAGATATTGGATTTATCTGAGACTTCAACCAAATGACTAATTTTTCCTATGTGGGGCGACTTATACTTAACATTGTGTTTATCTTCCTGACCATAGAAAATTCGTATGCATGTCAGTTGCTTTGAGTTCACTCAGGAGTTTCATTCTATGTTCTGCTTTTGATATATTGATATTGCTTGTGAATAAAGTAATAGCTATTAAAAAATGTCACTATTGCATCCTATTTTCCATCCTATGTATTGACCAAGTTCACATAATAAATCTTTGCTGCATCATATGAGGATAGGGAAAATGCATTTCTTTAATGATGAATTTGTAATACTATGATTTACTGCATCCTGTAATGTCCTACAAATTTAAATTATTCCAAAAAACATAATCTATCTAAGATATAAAAAGTTTTTTAAAAAGAAGCTGTAAAATGGTTGTAAGAATTTCAGAAGTATGCCATGTTGTGGCATGGCACCTTTTTACTTTTTGTGGATTTGGTGTTTACTGTTTCTTTAATTTTTCTTAAGTTTGTTGCATGTGCATACGATGAGCCATTTTATTTCAGTGCTTTTCAATGTTGTCTGACGAAGATGAAAATCTTTTTATCAGGTCAGCAGGAGACTTCTTTGATTCCAGAAGGATCATCTCCACATGATGGCTTACAACTTAACTCTCCCGATACTGAAAATATTGATGCTGAGTTGGAAGATTATGATGAGGTTGGTAACATTGGCTGCATGCAGTACTCACATCTGATGCATAATGTTGGCTAGTTTAGAAGTTCTTTTTCCCCCCATTTCCTTATATAATTGTCTAATGTTAATGCTTGAGTTGTTTAATTCTTCAAACATTCTAGAATTTCATTCTCCCTTTATTAATATAATAGGTTAACAAAGGATGTTAGACTCATTTTGTAATCTACTAGTTTAATTTATTTTCCATATCTGTCATGTTCATTATGCTTCTAAGCTTTTGGCTTTGAATATTTTGCATTCTTGTATGATGAAATGGTCTGATTCCTTTGAGAGTCAGTATTACTCATGATTATGCCATTGGACTTCTCTGAAGGCTGGTGTTCCTGAATTTTCTGGCGTTGCTGATTCTGCAATGAACTTCATCATATTTAGCTTTATGAAAGTTTATGAAAAAGTGAAGATTAGGAGTAGGGAAACCACCTCGTGAACTCACATTGCCTCTTTTATTTTCTGAATTTTGATCTTGTGCATTGTCAGATGCACCAATATTGATGGTTGCCCATGTGTGGGGCTTGAACAAATGGTGAGAGGATTTATGTTATATTGGTCTAAACCAAGGGGGGATGGAAGAATTAGATCTATATAACAATGTCCAACCTGTTTAGGCAGTAGGAGTTCTTCTGAAATACTTGGTAAACGAGGCGTCCTGGTTTTTATTTTGTACTTCCTCCATGGCCTAGTATATATATATTTCTTTATATTTAAGTGATAAATAATAGCAAGCTGTATGTGAATGACACTTCTCTGTAGAATTAGCATGCAAGTCAGATTCATACTGAACACAGGTGTTTTTTAGGTTCTTAGACCAATAAATATATTGTGTTTGAAGTGTTTCCATCTCATATTTTAACAGGAGAAGATGGAGGTTATGGAGGAGCTTCCAGATGGTAAAATTTCTGCGCCACTACCTGTTCTGTGTGTAGAAGATGGTATGGTGATGTTACGGTTCTCTGAAATATTTGGTATTCGGGAGTCCTTGAAGAAAAGAGAAAAAAGAGATCGTAGATACTCCATCTGCAAAGGTAAATCCTGGTTGAGATTTCCTTTTGAGTTGTGAATGCCCAAGTATCTTGTCCTTTGCCAGCTTTAAGATGTTTGATCGGGTGGGTGGATACAGTGTTCTAGGACATCTTCTTTTGCAAAATTTGCTTCGTTGTTGTTTTCCATGGGGTTCCTTGTTCTAGAGAAGGGTGAATATTATTTGTGTATCAAAAGTTTGTTACGATTGCTTTTGCTTGATTGTGCATTGATTTTGTGGCTATTTCTTCATTTTCAGAGAAGTACAAAACAATTGACATTTCAGAAATTGTTGAAGATGATGAGGAGGCTATTTTGAAGGGCTCTAGTGAGCTGTTTGGGTTGCACTGCCATGTGAATCAGTATGACGTTTCAGCATCTAAAGACAAAGGCTCTGAATCAGGAAATTTTGGTGTTATGCAAGGATCTGTTCAAAATGAGGAACAACGAAGTTCTTGTGTCAGTGCAGAACCGATGAACAATGGTTTATCAATGAATATTGCCATGGAGTGGCAGTCATCATTGTTTTACCCTCTTGATCAGCAAGATTGGGAAGATAGAATTTGCTGGGATAATTCTCCCACTGTTAGTGGCAATTCTGTAGAGAGTTGCGAATTATCTGGACCTGATGCGGGAGATTCATTTATCAAGGAAGCAGAAGAAGGAAGTCAATCACAAGATCTTTATGCAGAGCTTTCCCTACCAGATAATAAAGATCATACTTGTTTCCTGCATACTTCTCCTGTCCTCGAGTCATTTGGCTCTGTAGATTCTTCTGGACCTTCTGACCTTACACTGTCAGAAACCAGATGCCATCCACAACTTCTACGGTTAGAATCTCAAATAGAGAAGCAACATGATGATGATTCTAGAAGAGAGAATTATGCTCCAGATTTCCAAAAGGATGTTTTCAGGCGTTTCAGCAAACTCACATTGCAAAATAGAGACATAATGGAAGGATGTTGGTTAGATGATATAATATGGGAAAATAATACAACTAAGATGAAGCATAAGCTAATTCTTGATCTTCAGGATGAGCATATGCTTTTTGAAGTTCTGGATAACAAGGATGAGCATGTCAAGCATATCCAGCTGCATGCAGGGGCAATGATTATGACCCGATCTTTAAATCACAGGGTTTCACCCGAGTTATCTGGGCATGGGTATGAGTCTGGTTGGCAATTCAATATTGCCAATGACAAGTTCTATATGAACAGGAAAATTTCTCAGCAGTTGCAATCGAATTCTAGCAAACGAAGTGGTTATGGTACCAAAGTTCATCATTCAGCACCTGCAATCAAGCTGCAGACGATGAAATTGAAATTGAGCAAGTAAGATTTATGCTTTAGTCTACAGGTTCTTATGCTGTTTCACATTTACCTTCAATCAAGCAAGAGAATGAGATTTAAATTAGCAAGTTCAGTGCTTAAAGTTTCAGGTCCTTATGTTGTACTTATGTTATTCTTAAATGCCAACGTAACTTGGGGTTATTGTAAGGAGAAAGAAAATTAAAAAGTAACAATCTACTTTCATCTAGCACCACATGTCATGATGCAAATGTTTTGTCATTCCATTTAAGCATCCTATATGAAATCACCGGTTCATTCTATAATTTTTAAATTGGAGAAATTATATCCGGAAACTGATATTCCATGTAGCATATAAACATGGAATAGTAAGCCAATACAATGAAAATTGCCCTCTGATAGTTAAGTTGTGTAAGGATTAATTACTATTGAAATTTAACTATGCCAGAGATGGAGTGAAATTGCCAGATCCTATTTAAATCTCACAATTGACTGCATTTGATGCTGGAGTGTTGGGGAAAAACTAGATTTGCGTAATGAAGTTCTATACTGAGATCTTGCTAACATTTTTTGATATCGTAGTAAACAAAAGATGGAAGGAGCTATAGTTAGCAAGGAGTAGAGAAATGAGTATAAGAAAAAACAGCAGGCTAAATTTCTTCAAGCTATCATTGGGTCATATTTAGTATAATTGTAGTAATTGGTAAATAGTTCTCGTTCTTTTGTTCTTCAGTATGGAACGATATCTTATCTTCCAAACTCTGAGCTGTTTGTTTGTTATGCTTTGATCATACATCAATTTGTGAAACTGCCTTTATTTTTCAAGACACCTTCTATCACTTCACTGTTCTGTTGAATGCTGGCAAATAATGAGACTTATTCTCAAGCTTTTGAAATGGGAAATGAGAATTTTTTGTCTCTCTCAATTTCTGCTTGGATCCATATTAGCTTCAAGGACTACATTGTGATTTTAGAATATTGACAAAACAAAGTAATTGCATCATAAAAATGGTTGTAAATTCTGTGGGTGGTTCTTGTGTTTGAGATGGGCAATTATTATACTGTTTCGTAATAAGACCTACAAGACCATCATTGCCTCCCTCACCCTTTCTAGTTGAAGTTTTCTTCTTAAAGTCATTCTTAATGAACCAGACTTGATTATTATCATTTTTTTTTTTAATGTTGGTTTTGTTCAATTTTTTCTGAGTGATTGATTGGATATGATTTTGCCTTTTGCAGTAAAGATTTAGCCAATTTCCATCGACCAAAAGCTTTATGGTATCCCCATGACAATGAGATGGCTGTCAAAGAACAAAAGAAACTCCCTACTCAAGGACCCATGAAGATTATATTAAAGAGCTTGGGAGGTAAAGGAAGTAAATTACATGTGGATGCTGAGGAAACTGTGTCATCTGTTAAAGCGAAAGCTTCAAAAAAGCTAGGTTGTTTTCTCTTTCATGTGATTGGTGAATCTCTAGTTGTGTTTTTTTTATTAAATGTTATGGCTGCCCTTTATTATTTAAGTTTTTATACCATATCTTGATGTTCGAAAGGAAACTGTCCCAATAAAATATGTGTTTTAGTTATTATAACTACATTATTCTTTTTTTAAAAAAAATTCTATTAGTTTAATGTAAATTGTGTAGTTTTCTCTTCTCTTATTTTCTAAAAGAAAAAAGTTAAAAGTTTCCTTTTTTGGTTAAATTGATAGTGGGATATCATCATCAATTAAGAAATCTTTGGCCTTGTTTTCATCAAGAAGCAAATGCCGTAATCCTTTTAATGCCAATTTAGTATATAGTGTTTTGTTGTACTTGCTGCTAGTGCTATTATCGCAATTATTTATTTTCTTGCTTGTAATTGATGTGACTAAATACTATAGAAGGATTTTTTCTCACTTAATAATATGTATGCATGTTTTGTTTTCTTTAGATTTCAAGCCTACAGAAATGGTGAAGATCTTTTATTTGGGAAAGGAACTTGAAGATCACAAATCTCTTGCTACCCAAAATGTCCAACCGAACTCCTTGCTTCATCTTGTTCGTACAAAAATTCATTTGTTGCCTAGGGCACAAAGAATTCCAGGGGAGAACAAGTCTTTGCGCCCTCCTGGGGCATTTAAGAAGAAATCAGACCTTTCTGTAAAAGATGGTCATGTTTTTCTTATGGAGTAAGTTCTCTTAAAATCATCGTTCTTGATTTCAAAAAAATTGGCTTGTATGTGAATATTTCTTATTGGGCATTTCTGTCTTCATATTTGTCTTCTTTGATCTCTATTTGATTTTTACTCTAGCACCTTACTTGACACACATAAAGAGACAGGTTTGTAGTTTTAGATGTTATCCTTTACAATTAAATTTTAAGTAGGTATTCTGAAGTGACCAGATAACCACAAGAAGCAATTGGGAGAGCATGCATGGTTTTTATAATAAAAATTCATTGTGAAACGAAGGAAAGAGAGCACTGTGGATGAGAAGGATGCACTTATGGAACTTTTGTATACATTGGCATTGAGTATTAATGGATCACATCTCTTCAATTTTTTAAACTAAATGAGTTAAAAGTGTGATTTTTAGCTCAGAAATTGGTAGCTAGTTTTTCTTTTAACATATTATTTTCATAGAAAATAAACTATAAGAATTTCTCTTTCCATGTGAGATCATTTCCTAATTTGACATCCTCCTACGCTTCCCTGACTTTTATGTTTTTTAAGTGAGATTTTCACATAGTTCTTATGTTTCCTTGTTTATAGGTATTGTGAGGAAAGGCCTTTATTATTGAGCAATATTGGCATGGGTGCAAATCTATGTACTTATTATCAAAAGTCACACCCCAGTGATCAAACTGGCATCTCACTGCGTAATGGAAACAGCACTTTGGGAAATGTTGTGGCACTAGAGCCTAATGATAAATCTCCTTTTCTTGGAGATATAAAAGCCGGCTGCAGTCACTCATCGATTGAAACAAATATGTACAAAGCACCTATTTTTTCTCACAAGGTTGCATCTACTGACTATTTATTAGTTCGATCTGCCAAGGGAAAACTTTCTATTCGACGCATTGACCGTATTGCTGTTGTTGGACAACAGGTAATTTAGATGCAACTTTGGAAGTTTACCTTCAGTTAGATTTGTGTTTTATCTTCAATTAAGTATTTGTATTCATGAGTTCTTTCTCATCATATTTCTTACATGTAGTTTATGCTCATGCTTTTTTTGTATTTGGGACTTTAAACATTGACTTGCTTTTCATATGTGCAATATTTGTGCATCATATGTGAATTAACAAAGTTTGAGAAAAATGACTCAATAACTTTTCTTTGATGATCTCTCCTTTAAATAAGAGATGCTGTACAACCTATTTTAGGCAAGAAAATATTTACGGCAAGGCAACTACACTAATTATTGCTAATCTATTTAGGTTAGAATAATTACAGCTAATACACAAATTATGATAAATTAGATCTTCAAATCTCAGTCATGATTTCTGCCATAATTTTAGCAATCGATAGCCCACAATCTTTGCCATTGATA
>CANYBF010532720.1:0-29424 GCA_948192965.1 Dalechampia spathulata
AGTACTATACTACTCATCCACATATTCACTTTAGACATCTCATGTCATGATGAATGAGAATCATCCCCAAATTGGAAGTGTAATATGTGTTGATCTTTCCATACTAATAATGTCCATTCTTATTAATATTATGATCAGGGATATTTAGATATTGAACATTTGCATACAATAAGAATCTCATTCCATAAACTCTTTATGGATTCTTCTGCACTGTTCCAATATCATGGACTTCAAGATGTAGTTTAATACTCCAAGTAAAACAAGTTCATTTAAAAACATTGTACTATATAATGAATAATGCCTTTATTAATGAAAACGTATAGTACAAATACACATGATGCTCTAGAGCATACAATAACATGTTCTATGTGTACAGAACACACAGAATGGGTTGATAGAGGTAGTGGGTCCCACCAGTGCCCTCGATGGGCCCCGTAGCGCAGCAGGCCCCTAATGTGGCATTTGGCATGCCAAGTGTTGTGCCTCATGTAGGCATGTGTTCTATGTGCACAGAACATGTAGAATGGGCTGATGTGGGTAGTAGGCCCCGCCAGACGTCGTGATGGCCCCACCAACTATTATGTACTCTATGCACCAAAATACTTAGGGGAAGCCATAGAGGCATATGTGTATAATTGGGGTCGATATCGGGGAATAATACCGAGCCGAATCAACAGAAACCCAAAATTGCACGAGGATGAAAAGTCAGGGTTAACAATATCATGTGTCTACTATTCTTCTCTCTTCTTCTCATTTATTAGCCTGCTATTATTTTCAATTGCATTATTTCTAAAAGGCTTTTTATAAAGGTTTTTCACTTTAATCAATTTATTATTTTCAAAAGGGGAGTTTTTAAAAATCAATTAAGTTATTTCTATAACTTTGATTTATTTTTGAATTGATTTGTTTTGACAAAATAGTTTTCTAAAGTTTATTTTAGTTTGCTAATTTCAAAAATAATTTACTAGTTTTGAAATAGTTTGCTAAAATTGTTTTAATTTTTTTAAGTTTGTTATTGCACCCCTTTCTTGATCGACTTTGGGACTAACAAAAATAATTTCACTAATACACAATCTTTGATATTTCACATTCCATAAATCAAAATAGATATCCATGAATTTTTAAATTTAATAAATATATCTATATCTAATCCTAATTGAATCTAATTCAATAGTAAACAAATTTCATTAATCAAATCAATAAAAATTTATATCACACATTAGAAGATTGTTGAATATATCAATATTGCTCATCTCATATGCATATGATTAAAGGTGAGCAAAAAATACCAAAAACTGATCAAATTGATTAAATTGAACCAATCTGTCATTTTGGTTCAATTTTATGATTTTTGGTTTAGTTTTTGATTTTAAATGTAAGAAAAATTGATTATCTTAGTTTGATTCAGTTTTTGAACAGAAAATTTTGAAAAAAGTCAAACTAATTGAAATAAAAATATACTATACATAAAAGGATATGTAATAAATATTTCTAAGTAATCTAGTGGTAAGGGCTTGCCAAATTAACCTATAACACCATTAGTTTAAGTCCCAATTAAGGCATAACTTGTACATTTTTTTTAAAATTTTTATATAAAAGCATAAGGTGTTAAGGGGATTTAAACCTAAGGAAGTGAGGGAAACATTATCTATCACTAAACCAAGTATTAAACTTAGGGCTCCTTTATGAATAATTTATATATTTTTTGATAGTTCTCGGTTTTGCATAAAAAAAACCAAACTAAAGCAAATGGTTCAGTTCTGTTTTGGTTTTTACTTAATTTGATTCAATTTTAGTATAAAGATTTTTACAATTTTGCTTTTTATTTTTTTTTTGTTCAATTTAGTTTTAAACTAAACCAACAATTTGCACACCCCTACATATGCTTATGTGATTGAATTAAAATAACTTTAATTTATAATTTTCATTATTCTCAATGTTAATACATAATATACTAATCCATATAAAATTTAACAATTTAATTGAATGGAATAAATCAAAACATCAAGAATAATTACAATAAGAAATTTAGGAAACATACTTTTCATGTGCATTTTTGTAATAATTTTTTAGAAACATTTTCAAACATAAACATATAAATTTAACTCATTTTAATCATGTTTTAAATATCATTAAAACATAAAAATATTACAGAGTTAAATCCATAGAAATACCCCTTCAATTTTGAAAAATATGCATGCCTATTAAGAGTAAAAATTGAAAATTTTTAATAATGGTCTTCATCTATTTAATGCATTACCATGTCTTTGATGCCATTTCTAGTTTTCATAAATCATTTACATAGCCAAAAAATTAAAATTTTTAATTTAAAATGGAAAATCAAAAGAGATAATGCATCAAACAACTCATGAAAACATAAGTTAAGTGAAAGAGGAGCATGTAACACTTACATAGCCTTATATTTCTTCTTCTTTCTTTTACTTCTTTATGGTTATAGTAAATTACAAAGCATAGAGGTGTAGAAGACCTCTAATCAATCTACATTAAATAATGAAATAAAATAATTTGCTTTAAATCATATAATTAATGTACTAGTATGATTAAATGGAGTGTAAGAGTGTTTCAAACTTTTTTCTTTCTCTTTTCTTTGAATTCTAAAAGTTTCACTTCCAAAGTGAATGAGAGTTTCAACCAAGAGGAGAATGAATGAAATTTCATAACCTAATTTGATTATATTATTATATTTATAATCAAAATCAAGAGTTATAAGGAACCTTAATGGCTTAAGTTCTCATGTACCATGCATGTGCCCTTGCCATATGCTTTACATGTACCTTGGCATGTAGCTAGCATGTGATGGCTTAAGTTACATGGACCCCTAAGCTTATCAATTTAGGTCCATGTTATTTAGGCTTTCAATAGAAAAATCCTTTATGGCTCATCGTATAAGCCTAAAAAATATCTCATATTATTCAAATTGTAATTTTAACTTGTTTCCTTATTTATAAGTATGTGACCTTTTGGTTTCTTAATATGTTCATAACATACTAAAAATATTATTAAATCTCATTTAATAATACATTAGTATTTAAAGAGCAGTATCTAGTTATAGATCTTGATTATCCAAATGTTAAGAGGTCAATGATTTGATTACAATCTTTCTATATCAGACATTATTGTAATAAACTCCTTTCATCATCCTTTATCTTATTTAGATTTGAGTATAGATTAATTTCAACTTGATGTATGTTTAAGTAATATTAGATCATGTCTTAAATTTTATAATTCATGTACCATAATCTTTATTTCCAAAATACCTTTATGAATTTCATTCACCTTTAGGCATTCTACTTTGTCTAGAGATTTTTGAATAACATATTACTATATAAACAATAAGATAATTTCTAATAATTAATTCAAGGTGGTGAATTCTCTATTGATATACAAACATATTTAATTACTTCATATTATACACAATCTCCAAACTATGAATGCCTCTTATAGAGGAATAAAGTATAGGAGTCAAAGTATAGCAATCCATAGTTAAGATAACTTGATATCTCAAGTTTAAGGATACTTACACTATTGATATGAATGAGATATTATTTTACAAATATAGATTGATCATCCATATGAAATCTCACTAGCAAGATCTTTAATGAACTAATATTATATTATTCATCCACAGGTTTAACATCTTATGTTATAGTAAATGAGAATCACCCCTTATAGGAAGTATAACATGTGCTAATCTATCTATATTAATAATATTTATTCTTATTAATATTATGATAAAAGATGATTTAGATAATAAACATTTGCATGTAGTAAGAATCTCATATCATAAACTCTTTATAAATGCTCCAAGCAATATAAGCATAATTAAACATATCACATAATAATAAATAATATATTTTATTAATGAACACTAATAAATGTTACATGTATACATGATGCTCTAGAGCATAATATGAATATTTTCTCCATGTAATGACTAAGTAACAAGCATGCAACCTTATAAAAGTGATGGTAAGTTAAGGAATAATTAATTTAATGAGAATATGTTTAATAAATAGTCAATTAAAAGAAGAGCTTAATGTATAATAAGATAGGTGAATTACCTCATAGTAGTAATATAACTTTGGGAATGTTAATGGTGTTAAAATTTATAAAATGTATGACACTAACACATTGAAGGGAGCATAAGTATGTAATATATGTACAACTTATAGCATATATGTTGTGAAAATAAATAGACTAAGTGAAAATTATAGGAAATGACATATAGTGATAAGGGATTAGAAGAAGTTGATTGGAGAAATAATTATATAAATTATAATTCCACCAAAAGGAAATTTTTGTAGTGTGTGTGTATATATATATATGTATGTATGTATATATACATATATGTATATATATGTATATATATGTATATATATGTATGTATGTATGTATATATGTATGTTTATATAGGATGCATTATATGTATAAGAAAATTAATTTAACTAAATTTTATTGTATATGAAATAAAATTATATAAATTTAAATTATATTATAGTGCATGCCATGCATGTAAATTATATCGAACATGGTTACTTATGATCCAAACTAGTGAATATATATTAAGTTGCACTAGAAGTTAAAATGGTCATATAATTCGATTAATCAAATAAGTTAAGGGATTTATGTACAATAAGTATAGAAGATAAAAGAATTAATACTCATACTCTATAAAATAGATAAAAATAAAGAGAAGTTAGGTTTATGTTTATTAATTGTCAATATTACAAGTATGATTACAAGTAAATTAATAATAGAAAAATATAAGTCAGGATAATTATGCTTTATAATTATTGATTATGAAATGAGATTTGTTTAAAGGAAAACGAGTTATTAGCTAATGTTTTAATTGATGTATGATTGTTAATTAATGATTTTATTTAAAAATGTGATGATATTGATATAGGAAATGAGAATATTAGGTAGGATAGTTACTTGTGACTATATAAATGATTGTTAGATTTTTGAATAAGTATATAGAAGACATCCATGCATACAAGTACATATATACAAGTATGAAAGGTAAAAACGATGTAATCCTAACATAAGTTCAATATACTTTTATGATTGAAGATAGTAAGACCATATGAATATGTACATATTCTAATAAGTATGCTGATTAAAAGAAATGCATTTTATGATGAAATGATGATTCTAGTATTTTTCAAAACTAACAGTGATGGAAATATGTTATAAAATTAATGATGGAATGACTAAGAATGCATACAAATATGTTATGCTTATTAATTGAGGATTTCTGATAGTTGTAGGATGTTTCTTATATGATGTTTAAATGATTATAGAATGTTTGAATGCATCATGATTACTAGTTGATGTTTAATATAAAAATGAGATGTTAAAGATGTGATGTTGCAAAGGCATGATAAAGTACATACTCATTAATGAATTAATAAAGTCTTACATCCTAATAGTTGAAATAAATTCATAGAATCATACTAAAATGCATAAATTCATGGTTAAGTGATGTTAATACCCTTCCATATTAAAATTCATGGATGGTGCTAACATTGATACCCATCCATAATAAAATTAATAGTTGGGATTATTTCAATACCTTCCCATAACATAATTTCATAGTTAGTGGTGATGTTAGTGCCCTACCTAGTAATTAGTAGGTCGTGATATTGATAACCTACCAAGTTACTAATGGATGGTGATTTTGATACCCTATTTAAAATTTAGTATCGGTAGGTGGTGACATTGATATCATACCTAATATAGATTATGCACAATCAAAGATAATTAATTAAGCAATTAGAGTTTGTAAATGATGACAGAGTAGAGAAAAGGGAAAGTATGATGCATAAATTATTTTTATTCATATTTTACATGGTATTTTCTTATGAAAATTGATGCATGGTTAAATTTATAATGTTAAATTTGTTTACTAGTGGATTCAGATATAGTAATGATGTATATGAGATGATATCATAGTTTATATTGGTATAAAAGCATTTTATGTTGCTTGTTTAATAATTTATACTATCAATGTTTGCTTTTAATGTGATATCTCAGCATATATGATAAATGAGTATTATTTGCTTAATTGGTTTTTATTATTAATAAATATTTATATAGATCCTACTTTTATTTCACTTTTATTAAGCATCATTGAGTTATATACTTAATTTTCTCATTTCATAAACACAGGTCATGGTTTAAAATGACACTCAAATTTATGAAGCACTAATATGGTTTGGACAATATGGCATTTTGTACAATCCTTAGAGGTTCTTCTTTGTAATATAATATATTTCTAATGAATGTTGTCATTTATACAACTACCATTATATAGTTTTATAGGTAGTAAATACTTAATGCATATATATGGTTGTAAATACTAAAGATAACTAATAGAGTGTGAAATGCATGGCTTCTTTATATATTAGTTTGATAAAGATGGCATGTTATAATAATATAAATGTAAATCTATGTTATATATATACTATTATGTAGAAAATCACATAATGGATATAGGTAACATAAATAATTAACTAAATTATAAAAGAAATATTTATTCATTCATTTTTTAAAAAAAATATATGCATCCCTTATAGGTTGATTAATGGAATCTAAATGGTTAAAGGATTTATTAATCATTCTATAAGAGCATGTCTTATTGGGATTAGTTTGACATTATTGGTATGGACCCTTTACCGTATGGCTATACAATTTTGGTACCCTATAGGCATACTCTTATAATCTGGGCATATGCATTATGTAAAGTTTTTTTTATTGAGTAATAAAAAGGGGAATAAAAGGTAGTTCTACATTTAATATAAGGATAAATATCATTTTTACCCCTAAACTATTGGATGAGGAGCATGTAAGCCCTTTAAATATTTTCAAGCTTTAAAAAATTTAAAACTTATGATTTTTAAGTATTCAAGTCCTTCCTTTAATAGTGCAATTAATAGATGATATAACTTTGTTTTATGGAATCTAACATGGCATAAAATGCTTTCTCATTTATATAATATCATCAACAACTTTTTATAAAACCCTTATTAAAGAGCCTAGGATTATCTCATCATTGTTCATATCTTCCTCTATTCCTATCCAAGAAATAACCTAGGATTCTCTCTAAGCAATCTACATCATATAGAGTCTAAGGAATTAACATATCATCTGGCATAGCTTGATCAAGTTGGAAACCAATTTTCTTCTCTAGTGGAAAATGATAGCATTCTTATGTGTTTAACATGTTTGTTGTTCTTAACAATCTAAAGAGAAATTTGGTGGTTGAAGAACTTGTAGTGATTATAGATGGGTTCTTCATAATTTATGGACTCATAAGGGGTTTTTTTAAAATTGGGGCTCGATGGTCTCCAAATTTGTAATCTTTAAACACTAAAGGTTAGCTTTGTTAGGGTTTTTACTCTTAATATATAGAGTAATGCTAATGCTTGATCTGCCTATACTACACTTTGATCAATAGGCCTTCTTCTCTTTTTAGTCATTGCTTCTTGGAGTTCTTTTCTTTATCCTTATGCTACACTAATTGCTATAAAAAAAAGCTGGATTCTGAATTGCTCTAGGTAAGAATTGCATCATTTATTGCTATTTTCATTTTTATGCCTTGTAAGTTTTGCTCTATGGTTTCAATATAAGCTATAATGTTCTTTTGTTTAATATGCTTTTATTGATTATTTTGATCTTTTTGAGTATAGATTGCAAGAGAAAATGCTTTATTTTAAAGATAAGATTACCTTTGGAATATTCTTCTTTTATTTCAAGAAATTCTATAGCCTATATCAGGACTTGAAAGAAGCGATTGTTTTGATTTTATCAAGCATTAAAAATGAAACAAATTGAACATTTAGAATAAAATCGATTCATAAATCAATCAAGCTATGCCAAATGATATACTAAGCCCTTATTATTCATACTTTACAAAGACTCCCCACAAGATAAAGTCTTATGGGAATTTAAAGTTGATAATTGCTCTATTTTGTATCAAGTCAAGTTCCATAAATAAGAGTTATATCTCTATTAATTACTTTTTTAATTACAATATTAAGATAGGACTTATATACTTTAAAAAACATGATTTTAAAGTTATTTTGCACCTTAAAATCTTTAAAAGGCTTATATGCCTTTTGTCCTATAGTTTAGGGGTAAATTTGAGATTTATCCCTTTAATATACTCCAACATCTCTTTGAGCTAGAGAGATTTGAATTAATGTGAATGACCTTATTGAAAGTAAGAATTTAATGTTTAATCATCTATTGCTTATATTTCCACTTAAAACTCATTTAGTATTTAAGTTTTGTTTTTCTTGGATTCTTAATATTGTAATTCCCTTGTAGAGGTTTTTGAGTTTTCAATTTTTTATTTTAGGTTATGTTTTGAGAGATACGAAGAGATTGAGATTGAATGGAGGTTGTGTATTAACCTTAGAAAAATACATTTTAAGGGTTTAAATGTAAGCCTTGAATGCTTCTTAGCATATAATGTGATTCTCCAAGATAAAGTGACAACAAAAAACATGAAAAGAACTTTCATTAAAGGAGAAAAATAGAGACTTCCTATAATATAAATGGTTGATATTCATTTTTTCTTTATTTATTATTTGAGAAAAAGACATGATTGAATGTTTTTGGATTACAAAACATAATTGAATGATTTTTCCTTTAATCTCTCATTAGATATTCATACCAATTTCTACAAAAAAAACTATGATATAAGATCAAAGGAGTAATATTTATTATCGTTAATGTTTCCATTGAAGATATGAAGATAAATTATAATTTAAAGAAATGCTTTACTTTTTCAGGAAAGGACAATAATGATGGGATCCATAAAAACAAGCAAGAAATTTTACAATTTTCAGATAGTAGTATTATTTTATAAATACAATAATATATTAATAATTAAAAAATGTTATACTACATTACTTTTAGAAAAATTATTTTACTTAAATAACATATTCAAAATCATTACTCTTTATCTCAATCTTAAAAGTTTTCTAAAAGTAAATAAATGGACACAATAATGAGAGGATGTGATCATGATCATCATAATAATAATGATATAATAGGGATGATAGTATTTTGAAGGAAAGATTATTTTTACTAAAAAATAAAAATAAGTAAACAAAAGAAGATAGTAAACACATAGTTATTAATTTTATTTCTTTTCTTATCTATTTTAAATCTTTTTTCCCCTTTCTTGCTTTTATGATCCTTCGTCTATAATTTTATAAGCTCCTCTATCTCCGCCTCACCCTGTTTTACCTCATTGTGTTGCTTTCTCCTTTTTTCATTAATCACTTTTATTTTTTAGTTATTTAACACTAATACATAAATGTAAATATGATGTTTTCACTTATAAATTTACCTAATTTTATAACATTTTAGGTTAAGTTAGTTTTATATTTGAAGGTATATCATATGTGCTTTTAAAGGTATATGCAACTTATACAGTTGTGAGCGCTGGTTTCTGCCGGGACCCAGAGCGAGGCTTGCGAAAGTCACAGACCGGGGACCACACTTAGAGCAAAAGCGTAGTCTTCCTAAGGGGTTCCCTTAGGGAGTCGCCACCGGATGGTTCCGAATTGGTCCAACCGACCCATAGCATGAGTGCTAGTTAAACTCTTCAGAGATTGGGTTTGGGTGGTGGAGATCTATTCTATGAGTTTCCAAAATCGATTTTACCATTTTAGTTGGGATTAATTATCCTAAGCAGGCAAGCATGTGAGCGTAATTGTAAACACACAGTGCGTCATGTGGATTGACGTTGCAAAGTTGCACGTAAAATGACATATAAAGCTATATAGCATTTGGATGGCATGGCATATGCATGACATGTGATATAGCGATAAAAGTAACATGGCATATGCATGACATGTAAGCGTGTATGACATATCATATGCATGATATGGCAACCTAATATGTAAGCACATATTATGGCAAATAGCCTATTACGCTATACGTTAACGTTTTTTATTCATTTTAGCATCGAGTGTATACAATGCGTATGCATGAATAACATATCATATGCATGATATGTGATATGATGAATGTCATGGCATATGCATGTCATGGTATAGTGAATGACATACCTTATACATGACATATGAATGATATATGACATATCATATGCATGATATGTGTAATGATATAATTCATGGCATATGCATGTCATGTTATATGCATGACATACCAAATGTATGGCATGTGAGATGATACGTGACATGGCATATGCATGGCATGTGTAGTAGAATGTGCTTGTGTCATGTGGCGTGACATGTGAAATGTTAAATTATAACATGGCATGGCATATATGTATGCATGATGAGGCGTATTGGTTGATTGAGCGTATTGGATTGCGTATTGGCATATTGGCGTATTTGCATATTTATACATATATGCATACGAAATATAGTATGTTATGGCATATAGTATATGCATGGCATGCATAGTAGTGTGTGCATGTGTCATATGACATAGCATGTGACATGAATGACATAAATATTTAGGCAAATATAAATCATCCACGATTAAAAATAATTAACGACCGGTGAAAGGGATCGAGGAAATTATGTGATTTTAGGGGGGATTAATTATTACAAGCCAATAATAATCTACCCTATTACATAAATATCCTCGCATACATATTTTAGGATGTTAAGTAACGTCCCCTCCTTCCCGGGTACTATTCCTCTCGATTTTGCACGATCCAAAATGCACGATGGATTAATATGCAAAATAAACAAATAAAATTCATTAGTAGCAAATGAATTTTGGATTTAATTAACTAGTCCAATACCATTTAAAAGTACGAACCAAGAGTCAAAATCCAGCAATTATTAGGCAATAATTGAAATAATAAACACGAGCCAGATCGTGGAAATTCGTTTAAATAAAATAATTTTAAGCAAAATTATTTTTATTTGATCATGGCAAATTTAATTAGGAGGACTATTATCACACATAATTTTGGAGATAGCCCTACGACCAATTAAAAACCAATCCTATTAAAAATCACATTTATATGATCAAAAATTGCATTTTATCATAAAAATTAATTTTGAGGCCAAAATTAATTATGTAAAAATTAATTTATGACTTTCCCAGAATACTTGAGCTACTGTGAAACTCAAATACCACTGGATACGTTAAAATATGATGAAAATACGGCTGAAAATATGGTTTTTTTGGAAAAATGTGAACTATGCGCATCGCACATCAGACTATGTGCGCCACACATGGGCAAGGTGTGGTGCACATAGGCCAACATGTGGCACACATAGTTGATGAATCTGCACAAAAGTGAAATCTATCAGTACAGAATCAAACTACAGACAAAAATACGCAAGTTTAATGAAGACAGTACCTCATTTTGACCTCATTTCGACCTCCGGTTTGATGAACCAAACAATTAATTAAGCAATTAATTGTAATAATTAATTTTAAGGCTAAAATCAAGTAGATCTGGATGATTTATGATAGATCCAGAACCCCAAGTGCACAGAGAAGCTACTGGAGTCATTGGAAAATTCAAAACCGAAGCGGTTCGGGAGCGATTCGGGTTGAAATAGGGCTTTTCTGTAAAAACCGAGATCTATGTGCACTGTACATAGATCTATGTGTGCCACATAGAGCCATGTGTTGTGCACATAGCTTTGAAAACTGAAGCAAAACTGAAAATTTTTCAGCAGAAACCCTAGATCTGGCCCCGATCTAGGTAGATCGGACCCAAAACCAGATTTTTGCTTGTGGATTTGCATCCAAATAATGAAAAACAATTTTAAAGTTAAAATTATTTTAGATCCAACAAGTTTTAAGGCAGATCTAGGGCACCTAAGGCATGGAAAGACCTTAAATGACCCTAAAATGGCCAGATCAGGAAGAAAACTGGAAGAAAAACGTGAGTTTCTTTGAAAACTGGAGCCTATATGCGCAGCATATAGGCCTATGTACGCCACACATGTGCTATATGTGGCGCACATAGACCCGAAAAACAGAGGAAAATGGAGGGAAAATGGAAAAATAGGAGGATTTACCTTATTCCAGCAGCTTTTCCTTCTTGATCTTCCTTGTTTCCAAGCTTAGGGAGCCTAACTAGGGTTAATTAATCTCTAAATCCTTAGGAAAAATTAATTAAGTGTTTAATTAAATTTTGGAGTGATTTTTACAGAGTTTGGCCTTGCCAAAGGCAATTTTCGGGATCCCTTTCAGATGACCCCTAGCTCTATATTTATAGAGCAATTTTTGGGCGTGGCAATTTTGTAATTTTGGCCCGGATTTGAAAAATCCTAAACCTATGTGCGCCACATATAGGGCTATGTGCGCAGCACATAGGCTTATATGCACGTGCATATAGTTCGGAAATCCTTGAGTAAGGCCCACTACGGTCACTTCCGGGATGCGCCCTGAAGCGCATAAGCATTATTCAACGTAAGGAACAACTTTGTAGAAGAAATTTTTTCCAAATTCAGTCCCGAAAGGGCTCCCGACCAAACGTCTTTACTATGCAACGTGCGTAGCCTATAAGGCTATGCGCTACGCACATTACATTTTTGACCTATGCACTTCACCTCATACGGGTGGACTGGGATGTGTGCCATATGTCCAGGAAAGTGGAAATGACATTTCGAGAAACTTTGCAGTTATAAGTTTTCTCAAATTATGCCCCGAACATTGAGTTTTGCTAAATGGGCCCAATTTGGGCCCAATAGGCCCATTAAGGCTAAAAAGTGGCATACGGGATGCCGTGGGTCATGCCTCGCGTAGGCATTAACGGGAATGTGTTCTACGCGTCAAGAACACTCAAATTGGTGAATTCGAGCGATGGGCCCATCTGGGTACTATTCATAATGAATAGTACCTTTATGGGTGCCACAGCATAAAAGGGCCCGAAAAGTGGCAAATAGCATACCAAGCGTTTTGCCTCAAGTGAGGCAGTGAATAAGGTGTGTTCTGTGCATACAGAATGCCTTAAAACGGATAATAGTGGGAAGTGGGCCCCACTAGTGTTTGGCGGGCCCCACAGCGTGGTGAGCCTAGAAATGTGGCATTCGGGATGCCACGGGATATGCCTTGTCTAAGGCAGCAGTGGAATGTATTCTGTAAGTACAGAATACACAAAACAGGCTAATTAGGGAACCGGGCCCCACCTGCATACTATTCATAGTGAATAGTGACCTAGGTTCAAAATGCAATATTTTGCATTATGTGTATCCTACCACGCGTAGGCAAGTGTGAAATTTATTCTGTAAGTACAGAATACATTTAATAGACTAGTAGAAGCTACGGGCCCCACTAATATCCTAGGTGGGCCCCACAACGTAGTGGGCCCAGAAGATGGCATTTGCGATGCCAAGCATTGTGCCTTGCGTAAGACAGCTGGAAAATGTATTCTGTAAGTACATAATACACAATAGATTATTGGGGGCTGCAGGCCCCGCTTTTGTTTAGTGGGCCCCACCTATGTACTATTCATGATGAATAGTACCTGAGGCAAAAAATGCAACGTTTTGTATTTCAAGCAATTTGCCTTACGTAGGCACTAGGGAAGGGTGTTCTGTATGCACAGAACACTCAGAATAAGACACAAGGGCCTATACGCATAATCGGGACCGATATCAGGGACTAAATCCTAGCCGAATCAACAAAGATCTAAAATTATACGATGGTGAAAAGTCAGGGTCAACACATTCATTATTTACACCTTTTTCATATGAATATTCATCAATAAAAGAGAGCAACATCTCATAATGTCACTATGATCTTAACACTATAATTATTGACCTTATTTAATAGATCGTGATAGCATAAAACATGATCTATATCCTTTCATAATCATTCTTGATATATCAACCATCATTCATAATCATAATATAATAACATCATAAATGAAGAAGATAATCATCATATAAATTCTCTATAATCATGATACTTTAACTATCGACCTTATAAAATGGGTTGTGATATCAAACCGTACCATCTATGCTCTTTAGCAATCACTTTCAATTTAACATTGACCATTCATAATTATAACATAGTAAAATAATGAATTAAAATGTGTAAGTACATGTTAACATCAAGGTAGGCTTTTAGCTTGCTCGTTGATCCACTATAAGGGAATCAACTTAATTGTAGCATAAACCTGCTACTGCTTTGCCCTTATTGATAACTCATGGAGAAGTATGAGTCTCGTCCGTTAAACTTGTAGCATTTTTATTTTACATTCACTTAGTAAAGTCATTCACATATTGAACTTGACTTATCATCTTAAGCAATCCATATCCAATCATAGCATGTAATCCTAATTCAACTTTGATTCATAATGAGCATACAATCACCATACCATCTTTCAATATTTCATACTTCACAAGTAGAAGTTGTTCATGCCTTTTGGCCAACATAAGTCCTTGAACCATAATTTCATTCATTAAGTGTATTTATACATCATTGACTTCCATTTGCATATATGATTAGCCATTATCCTCATACATTCCATTATATACCTTTGCATTCAAGTATAAGTGCACATATAAGTCATACATAAGCATATTGGTGTGTAAGTAAAGCATTTGGAACATTCAAGCATGTATAATACTTGTCATAGCATGTGTAAACAAATAACATTAACTTTTTTTCGTGCCTCTAAGTGTATATTCATGTCTATAATGAAGAATTATGAGGTTTAGGTGTGTGTAGTATTAAGTTTATAGGCCTAAGACACTCGTTCATTAAAGTGCCAAGTCATATTAGGCAAGTTACTATTCATTTAGTCAAGTATACTATTCATTTGGTATGTTTTACTATTCATTTGGTCATTTCCTTTCATATTTCTTACTCCTCTTTACCATATTTGTATGTATCATTGAGTACCCTTATTAACCATCTTATGAAACATGAATAACATTCACTTTTAGTCCATCATTTCATGCATATCTCAAGGTATTAAACCATGCAAACAAAGTATCAAAACTTACATATTTAAGGTATACAACATAAACATGTTGAAACTAGAAAGTGCAAATACCATTTCTACACGTACATGGACTAAATGAATTTTTAAGCAATCTTCTCAGCCTTTAACATATACAAGCCATATACCATTGGAAAATAGACTCATCAAGGTTTAATTCAAGCTATAATATGCAATTTAATTAATCTATTAAGGCATCCAAAACCTAAAAGGTCTTATGCTTTAAAAGAGCCTACCAAAATGCACTAAAATGCACATTTTTAGCATACCACTAACTTGTGCTATTGTTTCCATTATCATGACTTGGTCATATGGTCACTTTTAATGCATGAACATGTTTTCCTAAAACCTATAGATAAGCAATATGTCCAGATTTACAATTGCACATTCATATCTTGCATAATTCATAAAGTTACACAATTTGCACATTATGGCTCACTTGTTGCTTTGTAACCTTCCTCATGTATACCTTACCTATATAACTTCCAAACCACATTAAAATCATACCATACTAAATTCAAGTATACATATACATGTTACACACAAATAGAGGTCTAATTGGTGAACATATAAGGCACATATCAAAACTTAAAGGCTAAGTACATACAATATACACAAAGCACATGCTTTGCTACCCCTTAATGACAAATTCAGCATTTTCATGCCATAACTCACCTTTACATGCAACCAAACCCCATATTCAACGTCTAAACACATTATTCAATCATGTTTTCATACAAACTCAAGGGCTACACACTTCTACCCCTTAAAATAATCTTAAATTATATAATCATCTTTTCATTAATCATTGAGCATAACAAACCCTCTAGAAAGCATTAATTATCATTTACACACTTTAATTAGCAACCAAAGTAACAAATTCAAGGGTTAAAATTTAAGGATTTACATAAATTTCATACACCTAAATAGAAATTCTATTTGGTTGTAAAATAACATCAAACTCATCACCTACCTTGCTTATCTTTCATCATGCAATCCAATTCTTTCATTTACATACAATCAACAACAATCCTACATTAACTCACTTCTTCATCAAACATGTAAGAAAGCATAAAGAAGAAGAAAAGGACATATATAAATCATATAGAACACCAAAGCAACATGAAAACTAAATTTTACTCATGATTTTACCTTATAAAGTATTTTTCTTTAAACAAGAATGCAGAGGAGAAGAAGAAGGAGAAAGAAGCTGTATGTGAAGTGAAGGAGGAATGATAAAACCAACCTAGTTTTCTTACATAAAATAATATAAGACAAAATTTTTGACTTTGTAAAGGAAGGTCTAATCATAAGGTGACATTTGTCAAGTTATGGTTAATTACTTAACCAATTTGTTTCTTTCTTCTTTAATTCTCATTTTTACATCATTTTCATGTCATGCTTGCATAAGAAGGCACTTACCATTCATCATGATGTTATGGAATAAATCATACATGTAATGTTTTCCAATATTAACCTTAACTTTCTATGAAATGCCATTTTTATCCTAGCTTACCATTTTAGATGCCACTGCTTTTAACTTCACTTTAACTTATGTTTACACATTTTAAACTATGCTTTATCATATAATAACATGTTAAACATGACAATGCATCACCCTTCACACATAAATTCCATCATAAAGGTTCATCTAAGGTATTAAACAAAAGCATATTGAATTCACATCTTTAGTGCATTTTCACTACTTTAGTCATCTTTTCACTTTGCTTTCATTTCTTTCTCTATCAATTCCATATCATATGAAATTCCTTTATCTATAAGGCATTTTATATCACACTCATCATGCTAAAGTATTCATGCATCATATCTCATTCATGCATTTCATGCACTAATCAATCATTCACTATTTTGTATGCATAAAATGCATGCACACAGGGATGTTGTGTGTATGTGGATGTGACAAGATAGCTTAAAAATTCATTTAATCTTAACGCGTATAAAAGAGGTAATTACATTTTCTAGTTTTTACAAGTTTGAGTTACATGCTTTAAATGTAAAAGTTTTAGTACTTTATTTGAATGGTTTAATACCTTAATATGTGCATGGAATAATGGACTAAAATTGAGTGTCATTCATGATTCATAAGAGGGTCATTAGGGGTATATAATAACATAAGCAAATAAGGTAAAAAGAGGAATGAAATATGAAAGGAAATTGACCATATGAATAGTAAAGCATACCAAATGAATAGTGTATATGATTAAATGAATAGTAACTTACCTAGTATGACTTTGAACTTTAATGAAGGGGTGTTTTAAGTTTCCAAACTCAATGCTAAACACACCTAGACCTTATAAATTTTCATTATACACAATAATACACACTTAGAGGCATAAAACAAAGTTAATGCTATATGTTCACATGTGTTATGACAAGTTTCATACATGCTTCAATGTTCTAAATACTTGACTTACATACCAATATGCATATGTATAACTTATATATGCATATGTACTTGAATTTGAAGGTATGTAATGGTATGTATATGGATAGTAGCTTACCATGTATGCAAATGAAAGCTGATGATGCTTAAATACACTTAATGGATGACATTATCATTTAAAGATTTAAAGTGGCCAAAAAGTATGTATGACTCTTACTTGCATGGTGTAAAATGTTATGAAATGATATTAAGTTTGTATGCTCATTATTAATCAAAGTTGAATGGTGGTTAGATGTCATGAATGATTATGGATTCTTAAAGATGATAAGCCGAGTGCAATATGTGAATGCCTTTACTAAGTGAATGTAAAATGGAAATGCTACATTTTTAATGGAAGAGACTCACACTTATCCATAAGTTATAGGCAAGGGTATAACCATGGCAAGTTTATGCTATTTACTTTATAACCTTACGTTGGGTCTCAAAATAATGGTTTCTCACTTATACGCTTATGAAAGCAATATAATAAGTTTACATTATGAATGGTATCATATGATCATCTTTGCAAATGATCATCAAAACATCAATTATGCATCATGCCATGAATCATTCATACATAAAGGCATATTCATAAGATATCATATAGAGGATAAGGGGAAAAGAAAGTTATATATAGAACACTGTTCAATGAAAGCATATTAGATCATAGAGTTATTATCGATTCCCTCAACGAAATCATATAGTATAGGTTCTTATCATGAAACCATAGAGAACTGTTATGTTCCTATGGGAACCAGAGTATTATAAAGTATTGATACATAGAGAAATGGACCTAGTATGGATTGTGCATAATAATACAAAAAAGAAAAGAAATGTTACAGGAAAATCAAAAGGAGAATGCAAAGCATGATTGCAGACATATATTATCATTCATATAAAATGAAAATACATTGAATTGAATGATGAATGCACTATATTTGTGCTTATATAGAAAAGTATAGAGAGCAATGACATTCAAATACAAAATTTAATATAGGAAATGTTACAGTGGATTCCTTATGGCATTTATTCCTATCTATATACAATATTCTTTATGTATTGCTTATAACAGATAAAGAATGAAGCAAATGTGACATGATATGATACAATTATATTGCTTAATGATTGATCATTATGTTTTGATATTATTATGTTATTTATGATACTTGATCATGTTATTTATTCATTTTATAGCACCATTGAGTTTTATATTAAGCATTTATCATTTGATGAATGCAAGACCAGAATCTTCAGGCTAGAGTTTAGGCTGATCAATCTGAGGTCAAAAGAGGTTGTGATATTGACGAATCATATTCTCAAAGTAGTTTTGAACAAATGTAACATACTCCATGATGTCTTTTATATATGCAGCTTGTTGTATTAACCTGTATGGTAATAATCCTTGTGTTATGTATGATAATGAGTGTAATATCAATATCACTAAAGTCTATAAACTAAATATATAGATTTCATATGATGAATGGTAATATGGGTATGAATCTCAAATATATGATATATGCATAGGATATAATGGATGCATATTATTGTGTATTGATATTACCCATGTTTATAGATATTACCGAATTACAGGTACATAATATTTTATATAATTAAATGAATTACAAATAAAAAAATTGTACAAATCTTTTATTGGATAATTAATGATTTCCTCATGTATGAGACTATTAGTTATTCTACGAGAGCATGTTACATCCAGTGTGGGTGTGACATGCTCCTTGTTCATGCTCTTTAGCATCGGTGTCCACTTCCCACCCTCATCAGCCCCAGGTGTCACATAAATAATAAATAAAAGCTTTTTTTTAAGTAAACCTAATTAATTTTAGGTATCTATAGCATTCAACTATTAAAATAAACATGTATTAGAAGAAAATTTAACACTATAAGGGAATGTAAAAATTCAAGACTAATGCAAAAATACAAGACTAAATATGCATGATAATCAAAACAAAATAACTCCCCTATACTTAAATGATACATTATTTACAAATTAGAATGAGAAATATAAAATAAAGGTAAATGGAAGAGGAAAATAATAACTTGTATAGAAGAAAGTGGAGGAGAAATAAAAGAACTTACTCACAAGGAGGAGAAGGTGGTAGAGTGGTGAAAACCATTCCACTTAACTTAATAAGGTGATTAATCTTATAGGCTACCACTATTCAGTTTGATCTTGGTGAAGGTTAAGGTTATAATTTATTCTATAATTGCTTGCTATGCTTATAAAAGTTATTATAACAAGGCATTTACTAATAGTGCTGTCGAGCTTGACTTTTCACCCATGTGTTGCATTTTTTAGTTTTCTTTGATATAGCTTGGTATAGGTCCTTGTTAGTGAACCTGGCTTGCATATATGCATTTTTACCTCTTACAAGTATGTTTCACATACGGAGCACATTACATTTGGCTTGTGAAAAGTGGAGCACCTTATGTCATTTTCCTAATGTGTGGAACATATTCTACAACATGATACGCATGTTAGGTGAAATACATACTTGAAACACTTATTTCTTAATCAAATCTAACATGCACCATATGCCTCCATGCCATTTTTTCATATTTAGAGTCATTTTAGCATATGGTGCATGTTACTAGGCATGTCCAGTGAGGGGCACACATTAGGGATTTTTATAATGTATGGAGCATGTTATAAAATATGCTATGCACATTAGGCATATTTCACCAATGTGTTGCGTATGTCACATGACATGCTATGCATGTTTGCATTAAAATTTCCAAAATCCTACATTGTTTCCACATTTCAAGTAACTCCCATCTCCTTCCTATAAATATAGCTCATGTATTACTGGAGAAAGGTCAAAAAAGTAAGAAACTTGCTTAAACTCAACTAAAATTAATTCTCACTAATTAATCATATAACTAACACTTAATTAGGTTATTAGAGACTATTTTATTCATTAAATCCTTAACTTAATACAAGATTAAGAAGAATCAAGCTTGCTTTACTATTGATGAGTCTTGGAATGCCATTTTTGCTATTCTTTTCTTGTAATTTTATGCGTTTTAGGATGATTTTATGATTTTGGTTATGTTTTGGCTTGATATGGAATGCAATATTAGCATTTCAATCATTCTATGATCAAATATGATCTATGGTAGTCCTAAACCTTGATTTTGCTTGGACTTCATTTATGATTTTTACCTAAAAATATCATTTTTCCTTATTTTTATTTATAATATGTGGTGCACATCACATTATGTGCTGAGCACATCATAGAACATGCTACAAACATTATCCTTTTCTGGTAACATGCTGCATGCATTACCCTTTTCTAGTAACATGTTCCATACATTTTATGATATGTTGCACACATTGCCTAATGTGTTGTGCATGTTATAGTCTGATTATCACTATTTTATAGTCTTTCAATCTTTTTCACTTATTTTCTATTCAAATTAAAGTCTTCAGTAGTATTTGAAGTTTTACAGTGATCAAAATGATCTTAATTCATAATACATTGACATAATTTCATTAATTTTAGCTTCAAAATTAATTTTCAAGTTAAATGCCATTTTAGTTTGATGTTTTTTGCAATTGATATGATTGAAGTTGAATTTGATGTTTGAATTATCTCTAATTGATATTAGGTTATATTAGAATTTTATAATTTCAATCTTCATGATCAATTTTCATTGATTTTGTTATTAAATAAATTTTTTTTGCTTGATTTCTCAATTAAATGCTATTTTAATTACAATTCATTATCTCTTGACATGATTAGTCTAATATGGATATTAATTCATTTTAATGTGATATTTAATGATCTTGAAATCTTCCATTTGAGTCTATGTTATATTTTTGCCTAAAAATAGACTTTTAATTGCTTTTTCACGTTTTTTTTTAAATTAACACCATTTAATTTGTTTATCGTTAGTATTATGGATGCTTGAGAGTGAATTGGAAAGTAAATTGAGTTTGAATTACTTACTAGGGTGATTTCAAGAGTTTCCTTTCATTTTTATGACATTTTCATGATCCAAATCATGTTAATTATCATTTTTCATGAATGTTGTCAATACATTTAGTGGACCTAGATCCTTGATTCATACTTGCCTATAGCATTGGATCGATCAATCATGTCCCCACATCTTCTTTGTTACTTGATAATGTTTGTTTATTTTATTTGCTCATTCATTTCTATTCATGCTTTTTGGCTTGTGTTGCTTGAGACCCCTTATTTTTCTCCCTATGTGGAGTGGTAGAGATATTACTTAACATCTCATTTTTGTATCTACAAAGATCCCTTTTAATAGAATAGGTCTTTAGCTTGACTACAACCTATCCATATCAGATTCCATGTAATAAACTCCTTTCACCATCCACTATCTTATTTAGTTTTAAGTATGGATTAATGTCAACTCAATGTATAATCAAGTGTGTTAGATCATGCCCTAAATTTGATCTTTCATGTACCATAATCTTTATTCCTAAAATGCCCTTATGAAACTAATTCATCAATAGGCATTATACTTTGGCTAGAAATTTTTGAATAAAGAATATTACATGAATCAGTGAAATAAAACCCCTACATTTAATATGGGGTGGTGAATCTTTTATTGATAAATAAATACCTTCAACTACTTCATACTATATTCAACCTCCAAGTTATGAATGCCTTCTATGGAGGAATAAAATATAGGAGTCAAAACATAGTGATCTATAATTATGATAACCTTATTATCTTAAGTCTTAAGGATACTTGCACTACTAATATGAGTGAGATATACTTCATAGACATAGATCAATCATCCATATGAAATCTCACTTGCAAGGTCTCTAATAAGTCAGTCCTAAAGTGCTCATTCACATGTTCACTTTAGACAACTCTTGTCATGATGAATGAAAATCATCCCAAAAGGAAGTATAACATGTGCTGATCTTAACTACATTAATAATATCCATTCTAATCAATACATTGATTAGAGACAATTTAGATATTAAACATTTACATACAATAAGAATCTTATTTCATAAACTCGTTATGAATTCCTTTGTACTATTCCAATATCTTGGAATTCATTATTTAATTAATAACCTTTCAAGTAAATTGAATAATGAATAATGCTTTTTATTGATAAATCGTTCAATTAATTACAATCAAATATGATGCTCTAGAGCATACAGTAACAAACTCCCAGTTGCGCTAGAGCCAATTATACATAAACTTCAATCCTATAGAAGTTACATGCTTATCATCCTTGTTCTCTGTCAATGCCTTAGTGAGAGGGTCTACCACGTTCTACTCTATGGGAACTTTATTAACCTTTACTTCTCCTCTACCAATGATCTCACTAATAAAATGGTATCTCCTGAGTACATGTTTACTCTTCTGGTAAGATATGGGCTTCTTTGCTTAGGCTATTGCTCTAGTGTTATTATAAAATATAGGAATATCTTTTATATTATAGGGAACCACACCAAGTTTATGAATGAACTTCCTTATCTACATGGCATCCTTTGCTGCATCTGATGCAACTATGTACTCTACCTCTATCATAGAATCTGCTGTGGTCTCTTATTTAGAATGCTTCTAAATAATTACACCACCATTCATCATGAATACTTAACCTGATTGAGATTTGCAATCACCTTTATCAGATTAGAAACTAGTATCTGTATACCTAGTTAATTGCAAATCCCATTCTCCATATACTAAGAGTATATCCTTAGTTCTTCTCAAGTACTTAAGAATATTCTTGACAGCCGACCAGTGTTCCTCTCCATAATTGGATTGGAACCTACTTGTGACACTTAAAGAGAATGCCATATCTGGTCTAGTACATAGCATAGCATACATGATTGATCCAATTACTGATGCATATAAACTCTTATTCATGCGATCTTTCTCATCTTGTATCTTAGAACACCATGCTTTAGAAGGATATTCCTTATCTACCATGGGCATATTACCCTTCTTTGAAAGATCCATGCTAAACCTCTTTAGTACCTTATCTATATAAGTAGACTATAAAAGACCAATAAGCCTTCTTGATCTATCTCTATAGATCCTTATACCTAAAATATAAGTAGCTTCTCTAAGGTCTTTCATGGAGGATTATTTGGATAACCAAACTTTATCACTTTACAAAAATGAAACATCATTTCCAATGAGTAATATGTCATCTATATATAACACAAGGAAAGCAATTGCACTCCCACTATCCTTCTTGTAAACACATGGTTCATTAATATTTTGAATGAAGCCAAATTCTTTAACCACTTCATCAAAATGTATGTTCCAACTCCTTGATGGTTGCTTCAATCCATAAATGAATCTTTAAAGTTGGCATACCTTATTGCTATCATCAGATGTAAAACCATCAGGTTGTGTCATATACACCTCCTTAAGTAGATTTCCATTAAGGAAAGCTGTCTTTACATCTATTTGCTATATCTCATAATTGTAATGAGCAGCAATAACAAGTAAGATTCTTATGGATTTAAGCATAGCTACTGGTCAGAAAGTTTTATTCTAATTAATTCCTTCTTTCTGATGATAACCCTTTACTACCAAGCAAGCTTTATAGGTAACCACATTACCATCCATGTTTGTCTTCTTTTTGAAGACCCACTTGCACCCAATGGGCTTAATCCCCTCAGGTGGATCAACCAGAGTCCATACTTGGTCCTCTAACATGGAATCCATTCCAGACTTCATGGCTTTTAACAATAAGTCACATTTTAAACCTTTTAAAACTTCATCATAGTCTATGGGTGCATCACTCTCAACTAATAAGACTTCCTTATTCTCATGAAAAAGGAATCCATATCTCTCTTGCATAATTCTTATTCTGGTTGAGCATTTGGGAGTTGGTGTTTCCATAGGTTTTGATTCTACATTAGTATGATCAATCGATTGATCTACTTCATTTTATAGTGATTGAACTTCATCAAGTTTAATTTTACTCCCATTGTCTCTTTTCAGAAGAAATTCTTTCTCTAAGAAAATAACATGTTTTAAAACAATCACTTTTTGTTTCAAAGGAAGATAGAAGTAGAATCCTATGCTTTCTTTAGGATATCCCATAAAATAGCATTTGTTAGACTTTACCTCAAGCTTATCTAACATTATCCTGTTAATATAAGAAGGACAGCCCCATACCTTCAAATAAGATAAGATAGGTTTCTTATTATACTACATCTCATATTGTGTAACCTCAACCAATTTAGATGGAACTCTATTCAAAACATGAACAGTAGTCTCCAGTGCATAGCCCTAAAATGATCTGGGCAATTCTACAAGGCTTATCATAGATTGAACCATATCTAACAAAGTTTGATTCCTCTTTTTTGATACACCATTATGTTGAGGTGTGTAAGGAGGTGTCTATTGAGATAAAATCCCATTATCTCTGAGATATTTAAGAAATTCTTGGCTTACGTATTCACCACCTCAATCAGAATGAAGTGTTTTGATGGTCTTACCAAGTTGTTTCTCTACTTCATTTTTGAATTCTTTGAACTTCTTAAAAGCTTCAGATTTATGCATCATAAAGTACAAACATCCATATCCAGAATAGTCATCTATGAATGTAATGAAGTAGGTGTATTCACCTCTGGCATGTATGGATATAGGACCACATACATCTGAATGTATGAGTTCTAGTACCTCTTTAGCTCTTTCACCTTTTCCTTTAAAAGATGATTTTGTTACCTTACTTAATAAACAAGATTCATATATTTCATATGATTCAAAATTAAATGAAACTAAGTTGCCTAGTTTGTGCATCTTAGACATGCGAGTATTGTTTATATAGCCAAGACAACAATGCCATACAAAGAGTATCAATTTTGATTCTCTTAGTTTGAACATTGCAAATGAGGTCTATATTATTAAGTATATAAATTCCATTCTCAATATTTGCAGAATAGTAAAACATACCATCTTTAAACATTGAACAACCATTGCTATCTATGGTAAAATTGAATCCTTGTTCAATAAGACAAGATATTGAAATAAGGTTCTTATGTAAACTTGGAACAAAATTATTAAGTTCTAGTTTTAAACTAGAAGCTAAGTGAAAAATATAGGTTCTTAGTTCTAATGCAACAACTCGTGCGCCATTAGCAACCCTGACATCTACTTTGTTCCTATATAACCTCCTTTTTCTGACCAACCCCTGTAAATCATAACAAATATGAGATGTATAACCAGTATTTAATACCTAACTCTTATTGTTGGAAACAATATTAGAGTTAACCTTAATCATAAAATACTTGAAGAAGATGCACAATTCTACTTTACTAGCTCCAAGCACTCCTTGTAGTTTCTCTCCCAATGCCCATCCTTATTACAATGGAAGCAAATACCCTTGGGGGATTTCTCTGTAGGTTTCTTACCCATACCACCTTTGGTCTTTAGGGCTAGCTTCTTGCCCTTCTTCTTAGCTATGCCCTTCTTCTTAGTAGGCCTAGAAGAACAAACTACCAGTGTTACTTTAGCACTCTTTTTATTAGCATCCTGAGTATATTTCAACAAATTGATAGGCTCACGAATGGTAATTTCTCCCTTATTCATTTGATAGTCAAGCATAAACTATGTATAACTATTAGGTAGTAACTGCAGAATAACGTCAATAGCCAACTCTTATTTTAGTCCAAAACCAAGACCCTCCAGGCTCTGTATATAGCCATGCATCTTAATGCTATGAAGGACTGTTGATGCATTAAGATGCATCTTAATGTATCTTGCACCTAAAAAGTATATTTGAGAGTTTAAATCTCTCAGTCCTTGCTTTTTCCTCAAAAAAACATTTTGGGATAAGTAGCCATAGTATGAGAGTTCATAGCCTCGCATTGCTTCTAGAGGTCATTCTCCATAGCTCCCAGCATAATGCTGCTGGCCATCTCATTCTCTTGCTTAAACTTCTTGTAAGCATCTTTGACTTCTTCAGGGGAGTTTGCTACAGGCATACATGGATAAGCTTGATCCAGTACATGAGCTATTTGTTCACCTTTTAAAACTACTTTGATTTGGTCAATCTAGTCAATGTAGTTGGATCCATTTAGTTTATGTTCGAGAATTCCATAAAGATAAACTTTTCTTGATATTTTTAGAAAAATCTGGAGAAAAATAAGGAATAATGTGTCATAAAAAATATCATGTATTTGAAAACATGATAAAGTCTTTTTATTAGTCCTTATCTCCCACTGTTTTATTTCAAACTAATAACCCTCAATTACTAATCTAGGAAGGTCATGCTTTGCCTTCCTTAATGGGTCAGTATCCAATGACTATTACACCTAATCTTGAGTATGCTCAATAAACTAGAACTTAATGTCAATAGGTAGACGTCTCTCATGTCAATCATATCTTTATATGACTACTAAATCATTGGGCTATCAACTTTTCTTGATACTTATGTTATCTTACATAACACAATTCCCCAAACCGGCCTATAAAACATTTTACCTTGGGTATGCCCAATAAATAAAAATATTTCATTTAAATTCGACCTATTTTTTAAAACTTAGACATACCCCAGGTTAAACAGGCTTGAGTATGCTCAATAACCTAAATGACAAGAAGCCCTCCACCCTTATCTTAGAAAATGGAAGGCCTTAGATTTATATTCCTTTGAGGGATTTATATTCTTTTATGTCATTAAAAACATTTAAGGCTGGTATATGCAATTGATGCACCATGCATAGTCCTAGCTCATGCATGCTATGACATGCTCATGTAACTCATACATACTTCATTATAATAATTTATAATATGATGATTATAGAATTTTTAAGTCTAAGGTCAAACCTAGGTTATGCATGATTTTACACACCCCAAAAATTTGAAATAAGACTATTCTATTACAAATTTGGTCTTGGAGTTTCCTCTTTTGGTCATACCTTTCTCCTTCTCTCCTTTTGCCTCCTTTTGTATCTCCTTTAAAATCTATGTAATATAATTACAAATTTCAATAGTAGAAACCCTAAGTTACATTTGGGAGGAGTAGATGAGAAGAGAAGCACAAAATATTTTAAAGAAAAGGCAGGACTCGCAAGCCCTATTCACCAAAAATTATAAAATAATGCATATGCTCAATCACATAGGGCTAAGTCCATAATCACCATTGTGCCATATAATTATCCATCCATACATTCAAAAATGCTTAAATAAATAATCTTCTCATAATTTCATTTCGGTTTTTCTAGTTTAAAAGTCAAACAAACTTTGCCTTTTAAAATAGTTATTAGGCTTGCACTTGAAAACATATGGTTTATATATTTTGAATTCTATTTGAATAAATTATTTATTAAATTAAATAATCATCCAAACAGTAATATATTAATTATTTAATCATACTTTAAATATTAATATATCACTTAGAAATCAAAACAGAAGCCAAAACCAATAAGAATCCTTATCATGCTCAAATTGCTCCTTTTAAGAGTTTTAATTCAAATAAAATACTTATTAATCTTAAAAATTAATAAAATTTCATTTTAAAAACCTTTAATGTGTCTAAAACATTAAGATACATGAATTAATAGAAAAACAGGAGTAATTACATTGAAAAGCTAAATATACCAAAATTAGACTTCCTAGGTGCATATGAAAATGGTTTCCACAAAATCACATCCAAATCGAATCATAATTTATTTGAAATGCTCCAACATCAAGTTAAAGCATTAAATAATTGATTCATTACATGTTCAACAATTTAAAGATGCAATAATCAAGTAAAAACACTAAGAATTACATAAAAATCTATTCAACCTTTTCATAAGAGCATGTGTAACATATGAATTTTTATCTCATAAAATTTCAACATATGTATTTTGTTTTTTTGATAGAAACCAAGTTAATTCAATGAATAATAAGTGGTTAAAGTTTCAAATCCAAATTTGAATAAAAATCCTTCAAAATTGAAAATGCCGCAAGCCATAATGATAGTCAAAAACTAAAATCTTATGTATTCTATGCATAGATTGCAACACTAAATCGCTCTGATACCATTATTAGATTATGAAAACATGTATAACAATGGAAGATATAATTTAAAAATTTTTAAAACATGTTTTACAATGGATCTGACAATTCTATTCCATAGAATACATCAAATACAAAGAAGATTATCAAAGAACAGATTGAAAAACTCACTTCTAAGGAGATCTCCTTCTTTCTTATCCTTATGAAAAGTTATAGCAAACTTTTCAATCCCCAACATATAGGATCTCCAAACTTTCTACATAAGTAACAAGAATGATTAGTAATCAATTACTTGTTTTGTTTTTGAGACTAGTAAAACAAAATAATAAGAATGGATGAAAGGTTAAGGAGAAACTCGATTTTGCTTATTGATCTTCTATCAAAAACAGAATAGTTTTCTTTGTCAAACAACTTATAAAAACTTAGTTAGGTTTTATGTTACTTAAGTCATATGCATATGCATATTACATGCTTCAGGCATGTGACTTACATGTGCATGACTTAAAATCCTTCCAGAAGCACATGACAATCATGCGCATTTCATTTTAATTCATCATACATAAATAAGTCATGTGACAATCACATATTGACTATTAATTAATTTAATTCCATCCAAATCCGCATATACCATGCATGTAGAACATATCATCTTAAATCACTTGTATCTTGAGTTTTACTCATCAGATTTTAGTGGTCTTAATATCAAATCAAAGATCTTTTCATGCTCTTTCAAATGAACATGAAAAATACAAGTTATCATATAACTATAAAATATTATTTCATCAATATCCATTCATGATTATCATTTCTCTTACTTTTAGTGTGCGACCTTTTGGGTTCTTAACATGGTGGCAACATATGAACATATTATTAAACTTCATTTAATAACATTGTGAGCTGCCGTATCCGTTTCCGTGCTTTTACGTGTTTTAACTTTTGAAAAAGCAAGCGTGGATTGTGGAGTCGCCACCTAGTTTGTTTCTATTAATCCAATTGAATTAACTTTGAAAACTAGGAAATAAAACTTA
>CANYBF010532732.1:0-11124 GCA_948192965.1 Dalechampia spathulata
AAATTGAAATCCCGAACCCAACTCTGAAGAAATTCGGGCTGCTTTCCAACACAGGAAGGCTTGGGTTTAATTTCTCGGTTCATTTTAATCACTCAATCGAGCTGGTAAAATGGATTGGGTGGCGACTCCATAGCATTTCTCAACGCGATCTCTCTAGGTCCTACAGGTTAACCATGGTTTAAATCACTCGGGAGCAAGCACCATGGCATCTAACGCCGAACAGCGTGCAGTACTCCCACGTCCTGGATGTGCTACTCCTCACACACCCCAAAACCGAGAAGTAAATCGAGGATCTCAATCTGACACGATAGACGACGGAATCCCATGTAATTGAACAATCTCTCTCATGTACAGCTCAGCTAACTTCTCCAAGCCGTAATCCATCCTTACAAGGATAAATTGAGTCGTCTTAGTCAGTCGGTCAATGATTACCCAAACTGCATCGTGCTTAGCTTGCGTCAACGGTAACCTTGTAATAAAATCCATGGTGATCCAATCCCATTTCCACTCTGGCATAGGTAAGGGATTAAGTAATCCTGCTGGTACTTGATGTTCCACTTTCACTCGCTGATAAATCAGGCATTTCCGTACATAATCCGCTATATCTTTCTTCAAACCAACCCACCAATAATACTGTTTCAAATCCCGATACATCTTCATACTCCCGGGATGATAAGCAAATGTCAAACTGTGGGCTTCCTCTAGAATCTGTCTCTTCAGTCCCTCGTCTACCGGAACATATAACCATGTCCCATATCTCAAATTACCATCCTTGTCTATGGTAAACAAAGTCGTCTTACCCGACTGCACCTTCTGCAACTGTTTCTGATACTCTGCATCAGTAGCTGCACTTCTCTGTATCTGCTCTGTCATAAGAGGCTTAACTTTCATCTGTAACTGTACCAGAATACAATCAGACTGTAACGTCAAAGTGGCATTCAACTGTCACATCTCATACACCAAACTTAAAGAAGACTGTCTCAAGCCGGCAAACATCTTCCGACTTAAGGCATCGGCAACTGAATTAGCTTTCCCTGGGTGATAATCAATCACACAGTCGTAATCCTTAATAAGCTCAATCCAGCGTCGTTGCCTTAAGTTCAACTCCTTTTGCGTAACTAGATACTTCAAACTCTTGTGATCTGTGTACATATAGAAAAGCTCACCGTACAAGTAATGTCGCCAAATCTTGAGAGCAAATACAATTGCTGCCAACTCTAAATCATGTGTAGGATAATTCTTCTCATGAGGTTTCAATTGCCTCGAAGCATAAGCAATTACTTTCTGATCCTGCATCAGAACACATCCCAAACCATTCAATGAAGCATCACTGTAGATCACATACGCTTGACCTGAAGTAGGTAGCGTAAGAACTGGAGCTCGCGTCAAACGCTCCTTCAATAACTCAAAACTCCTCTGACATTCCTCTGACCAAACAAAAGGAACGTCCTTCCGTAATAGCATCGTCAAGGGCAAAGCAATCATGGAAAATCCCTTAACAAACCTCCGATAGTACCCTGCTAAACCCAAGAAACTACGAATCTCACTAACATTCCTGGGTGCCTGCCAACTAAGCACAGCCTCAACCTTATTCGGATCCACTCTGATCCCCTCTACCGAGATCACATGTCCTAAAAATGCTACCTGATCAAGCCAAAACTCACACTTCGATAACTTGCCAAATAGTTGCTTCTCCCTCATTCGTTCAAGTACTAACCTCAAATGATAATCATGCTCCTCATGCGTCTTAGAATAAACAAGAATGTCATCAATAAACACCACAACAAACTGGTCCAAGTAACCAAAAAATACCATGTTCATGAGTGCCATGAACGCTACTGTTGCATTCGTCAGCCCGAACGGCATCACCAGAAATTCATAATGGCCATACCAAGTCCTAAACATTGTCTTAGCTATGCTACCTTCCTTCACCCTTAGTTGATGGTAGCCTGATCATAAATCAATCTTAGAAAACACAGCTGCACCCTTAAGCTGATTGAACAAATCATCGATACGTGGCAATGAGTATCGATTCTTAATCGTCACTTTATTCAGCTGTCGATAGTCTATACACATCCGCATAGACCCATCCTTCTTCTTTATAAACAACACCGGCGCACCCCAAGGTGAAACACTCGAGCGAATGAAACCCTTATCCAGCAACTCCTGTAACTGTACTTTTAACTCCTTCAATTCCATTGGAGCCATATGATAAGGAGTTATCGAGATCGGTTCTGTACCTGGTAACACTTTGATTGCAAATTCCACCTCTCTCTCAGGCAGTGACTCTGGTAACTCCTATGGAAACACGTCAGGGAAGTCACACACCGTCAGAATCTCTGCTAACTGAACTCCCTTATATCTCACATCTATCACATTAGCCAACACCGCCTCAAAACCCTGTAACAGTAACTTCTGAGCAGTCACAGCTGTCATTAGCCTTGCTTTCACTGACGGCACGTTACCCTTGATCACAATCGGGCCCTGATTAGGAGATTGTAGTGTCACTGTCTTCCGTTGACAGTCCATCACCGCACCGCACTTAGCTAACCAATCCATTCCTAAAATAATGTCATACTCTCGGAATGGCATCTCTACCAGGTCAGATAAGAAACAGATACCCTGTATAATCAAAGGACAACACCTAAACACTCGATCCACCACCACATCCCTGCCTAAAGGGCTAGAAACCACTATCCCATAGCCTAACCCCTCACTCAACATACCAATCAACTGAGCAAACCGTAAATCAATATAAGAATGCGATGAACTCGGATCAAACAACACTAAAGCATCATGATCGAAAATAAGAACATTACCAAGCACCACATCTGCTGCTTGCTGCTCCTCGCGGCGCACCAAATTATAAACTCTAGCAGGAGCCTTAATAACCTGGTTAACGGACCCCTGACTGGCACCACGACCTCTACTATCTCGGCCTCTCCCTCGGCCTCTACCTCGCTCTGATCCCTAAGAACCAACAGAGCTGGGTCTCTGTTGCTGCTGCTGTCGAACCTCACCTTCAACAACAGGACAAACTGGCCCACCGGACCGCTCTGGGCACTCCCGGGCAAAATGACCTGCACCACCACATTTGAAACATGTCGTACTGCCCGCTCGACAAGGTCTATAATGAGTTCGACCGCATAAACGACAAGCATACGGTCCAGCACCTGTACTACCACCATAAGAAACAGGTCTCCCACTCTGCTCTTGTCATGGTGGCATCGGTCGCACATCTGCCGGTCTAGGAAGAAAAGAACTCCGGAACTTGCCCCTCTTCACAGAACTCGAGGAAGAACCCGGTCCCCTAAACGACCTCCTCATCGACTCTTGTCGAGCATCCTCCTCAAGGATCATCCGCTCAAGATCCAAGGCACTAGCCATCAGAGCCAAAAAATCATCATACTGAGAAATCTGTACAAATGCTCTGAGCCGAGGATTCAAGCCTTGCTCGAATCGCTTACATCTCTCTCTTCCAGACGGAAGAATATGAGTCGCATAGTATGCCAACCGAGTAAACTCCTTCTCATAGTCAGCAACAGACAACTCTCCCTGCTTCAGCCCCAGAAATTCCTGTAGCTGCTGGTCAGTATAGGCTGAAGGCATATACTTCTGCCGAAATTCCCTCTGAAGATCAACCCATGTCAACACGGGCGGATCAGCCAAACTCTGTGGAACCGTCTTCCACCATTCATACGCATCCTCCTGCAGTAGCGAGATGACATACTCAAATTTAGCCATCTCCGGACACTTCAACTGGTGCAACACCCTCTGTGTCCGTTCTAACCATACCTCCGCCATGTACGGATCAGTCGTACCAATGAAATTCATGGCTCCATACGATCGCAACTTCGTAAAATCCAACTTATACTCCTCCCTCTGCTCCATTGGAGGTGGGGTAGGAACTGCAGGCAACGTCTGACTCTGTGCCTAAAGAAACCGCATAAACTGGGCAAACTGAGTTACCATCGGGTCAGCAGTCGATGCTTCCGCCTGCCTACCCGTGCGCTCTCCCGGACCTGAGGAACTCTCTTGGGGATTAAAGTTATCCCTGCCTTCCTCACCAACATTCACACATCTATCCGACATCAAACCTAATTTGAAGCATATAAACAAGAATCCTATGGTCAGCAGTGGTCAAGGTGAGCAACACTCATTTACTGTAGCTTAACAATCAGAGGCAGTAATCCTAACAAGGACACGTCGAGCTAAACCATAGCTCCACACCCTACGAGCTATAAACCATAGCTCTGATACCACTATAACATGTCACGCCTAGTCCATACCTGGAGTAACATGCTCTCGTAGCATACACAATGATCTCCCGTAAGGGAAACCATTATATACACTACAAAGGATACCTGAACCTGTATAAATATACGTCGTATGGGGACAACAGATAATATGGTGGTGAAATCCGTAAACAGAACCAAACATAACCCTGGATAACAACATACATTCAATTGAATGAACATGTCTATAATTAAGTATATTCATTAATATACAGAGGTTTTGGTTACAAAAACTGTACAAACCACCACCAAACTACAAATACATTACTGCCTCTTTCCTAAATACAAGCTACAATACAAGACTACAAAAAGAACATATGCTCGGCTGCTCCAGACTACCTCGAGACAGGGATTCACTGTTGAATCCGCCTCCCCGTTGATGTTAGCTATCACTGCTCTGGGCCTTCAGCTATAGGCTAGGAACCTACGTTCATCAATTGATAAACACTGAGTCGAGGACTCAGTGGTACTAGCTATCATACACGCATAAAACATAAACAAATATGTCAAGTAACAGGAAATACGATGCAATGCTATGATATCCCATTTTCTTTTCCAACTTTGTACACTCTTCCCTCTTTCCTTTTTCTCTTATTGTGCACAATATATTCCCATGCTGGATCCCTATGTACCGGTACTCAACTCCCGAAGGAGGACAACTATAATCCTGGCCCATAGGCCCTTTTGTTATGCCTATGTCTTGAGACTCAACTCCCACAGGAGGAAATATAATGTACGATTCCATTATGAATCCTGTAATATGATCCAACATGCCTTTCCTCCTTTTCTCTCGCTCTGTTTATGTATTCACGCTCCCAAATGTCATGAATATGCTAACATGCGAGAGTACCGTATATAAACTCAAGTAGAAATCATAAAACTTCACACATAACAAGCTCATAGCATCAAAAGATAGGCAAATACAAGAATTCAATCCCCAATCATCAAGTACTAAGCCATACTGGGCTTAAAAGCAATCAAAGAAGCAAAAAGCATCTCAAGAGAAACTAGCACTAACCTGACCAAAGTCACTTCTATCGCTTAACCAAGTCTCTGAACTTCTACTCGCGCTAATCCAAGCTCTTACGGCTTAACATTACGAAGATAGGGTGAGTTCTAGTGTTTAGAAATGTGTAGGACGGTTTTAGGAAAGAAAAGGAGAAAGAAACATAATGAAAAAGCTAGGTTTAATCCGTTTAAAATGACCTTAAAAGTCATGTACGGCCATACTAAATACCCGTACGCCCGTACCAACCTAAAAAGCCTGACAAACCCAATTTCCTGCGAGCTGAGGTACGACCGTACCACATTTGGTACGCCCGTATGACCCCAAAGTTACTGACAAACCTAAATTCCTGCGAGTTGACGTACGGCCGTACAATCCCCTGGTACGCCCGTACGACCTCCAGGACCTCAATTCCCCTGTTCCCTCAAGCCTGGTACGCCCGTACGGCTATCCGTACGCCCGTACCACCTTCCTAAAATAAGGACATGCCTAATTTAAATCCCTAACTCATCCGAAACCTGTGAGAAACACTCCAAAACCACCCAAAACACATCAAATTCACTGTCCCTCATCCAACCGAGAAGTCACACTTCCCAATAAGGCAACAGTGTCACATAATACCATCACAAGTATAAGCATACATACATACATACATGTATACACATCATCAAAGTATAACCAAACTTATACGCATACAGACCTCTACCCATATACAAGCGTACACACTACTAGGGTATCAACTACGGGTGTAACATGGTTCCCATCCACTCGATCCAGCCGTGGAATGTTAGCATGCTTACCTTACTAAAAGTGTAGCCTTTTCGCATATGGCTATGAGGTAAGTATCTCTATAGATCACCTACTGGTGGTGTCAAAATCCCAAGCTTCTCCTGAAGCCAAATCTAAAAAAAAAATAATAGCCCGATGAGTCAAAAACCTTATAAAAAGGTGACTCATGTAAAAATTAGGGTAAAACATAGCTTTTCTAAGTTAAAAACTTGCAAAGGTAACTTAGAATTCTTACTTGGAGTAAAAGCAAGCTACCACTGAAGCGCCCGGATTGTCCCCGTTTCACTCTATCTAACCCGAGGATTGTCTTTGTAACAATCATAGGAAAGGGAGTCCGACCCTGCACCATCTAGTCTATCACGGGTCCAATCAGCAAATCTCAATGGCCAGATGGATTGATGAATAGGAATTATGCCAGCAGTCCGAATCCTGCTACCCTCAACCATAAGGAAGTATCCATAGGTTTTTGGCTACACAGCTGAAAAACAACAGGAATATCTACAGACCCTTTTGTAGTTAAGAGGGACATCATGGTGGTCAAGCTGATATTGAAAGCCCTCATCAGGTACGGTTCTACTTCTCTGGTTGGTGTGCGTATTGCGAACATTATCGATATCTCATAGGTAACTCCGAGGATAGCAGTAAACTCCGAGGATAGCAGTAAACTCCTCGTACATCAGACATAACTTTACATGTCCAAACCGGAAGACATAGGCCACCGGATCCCAGAACTGCATGGTAGTATGTAGGAAAAAATTATTGATTATGAATTACTAGAAGGTCTTCAAATACTGGAGTCTGATCTTACCTAGTCGGTTATACTTATTATTGCCCCACTGACGGGAGAGAACATGGAAAGCAAATAGTGATTGATGGGTCATTATATGTTTAGTTTCTGTACAGAGGAACAAACAAGTTATGTTTTGGCAATAAAGCATAAAGCATGAGATATTTATAGTAGCAAGCAACTTTGGATTCTACTAATAAATCCAAAAGATACAAGGTTCAAGTCTTTAGCTATTTTCAAAGTTTGTACACCATAACCCTAGTGTACTAGGCCCACATGCCAGACTATAACACACCACCTCATTATTTTAATACAGAGACTATAGAGTTTTGACATCATGCACATGGGAATTAGACATCATGTCTCCTCTAAGAGTCATCATTACCTGATTGATCCTCATCAGAGCTAGAACTATCTGGAACCTCGATGTTATCACGCTCCAGACGTGCCGTCAATTGGGTAATCTCTCTGCCCATATGCTCAGTCATCTGAGCATAGCAATCTCACTCCTCTCGCTCTAAATGCCTACTTGTCTGCAAATATAAGCATATAGGCATATAAGTCATGCACCCATGCATTTCCATTACACTCATAATTATAACAAGTACTTACCTGAGCACCTAGCATCTCAGAGGTGTGATAACGATGCAATCCTATCAGAAGCCTTGTAGCATCAGCTATAGCATCTTGAGGCACCTGTACAAGTTAAAGACATGTAAAGCCATTGAAGCTAGGAGTGTATAAAGCACATATACTCACATGAGTGGTGTTCGGTGGATCAAACTCTATCTCATCCCTCGCCGGTACCAGGAAGGAGGTCTCATAAGGACAACCAGTCTCATCATAAGTATAGATCAGCAGGTTCTATGGCCATATCAGCTGACCTTCAATAAAGTCTAAGGGATGCTCATACCCAGGGGGCACTTCCAAAGTGCCAGACACTGATATCAGAGGAGTCACACCAGACCTAGTATCATGAGATCTCTTTGAGGTACTACTACCTTAAGAACTGCCAACAGATGGCAAGCCACGATACCTACCTATGCCCCAGGGAATGTTAGGTCTAACTCTAGACCCACTAGCTCTATCATGTTGACCTCTACATGTGTAAAGCTCTACATGCCCCAGCAACCTCATCTAAATGAAAGTAAGGTAGTCTACTGATGACTTAGATAGGCGTTCTCACCCAAGAATGCCCATCAATGCAACAATCACCTCTAGGTCTGTATCAGTACAAGATGCCTAGAACATCATATGAGGTGGTGCAGCAGGCTCCACACGGCTCCCTGGCCCCAGTTGCCAGTCAATGATGTGCTCACCCAAGTAAAATAGTCTACCTTCAGGACTCTCTAGCAACATATAATGCTCGTCCTTACGTGCTGAACTAGTCAGGTATTCCGGCCTCAGAAACATGTTGCTCCAAGGATAGGAGCACACCTATCTAGATAACAATAGATAAATAGATGCTTGCTTAGGTATTTCTTAAACCGATTCAATTCAATTTAATACTAATTAAATTATTTCTTTCTTATCTGATCCCAAGTCAGATTGTTGAGATACTCTCTCAACTCATCCATGGTGTAACCGGGCCTCTGACATGGCACACTCCATGCTTTCATATGGGGAAAATTAAGTGGTACTCTCTGGGGATCTTGGGCTCCGGCAGTAGCCCAAACTCATACGCCATGATCTTAATCAACATATACAGTCAGTAAAAGACTTAATCAAGCGCCAGTATCAGAATTAATACAATTCTGCTTACCTTAACAACCTGCCAGCAACCGATGAAATGATCTCTGCATTACCTATTATAAAAATCCAATCCTTGCATCAGATGAACCAGACCGGTGCTACCCCAATCTAATCTCTTGATGGCATCCAGATCGTAGAGAGCCTATAGTACAGACATGTGGACGCTATTCCTAGTGTTGTTGAACAAAGTACACCCCAGCACATACAGCAGAAAGCTGCGGGTATACTGATCTGTAGAGATTATCCTACCAAGTGTCTCTACTAGCACTACCTCTCAAAGATAATCATATGATATGCTGTGTCCGCCCCTCACACTGGGTGACATGCCTAAGAGATCAAAGATTGTACCATATGACCAACGCAGTGTTGTCAGTTTGGCATCAAACTGAATAGGCAGCCCTACATACTTTAGCCCGGTGATTCCAGCAAAGATACTCGGAGTAATAGCAATCTCACCCACTGGCAAGTGGAAGGTATGGGTGGAATCCATCCATCACTCAATCATGGTAGTAATGATAAACTTGTTGCATCTCTTCTCCATGCTAGTAAAGCAAGAGATATACGGACCAAAATAGCTCTGGTCCATTTTGACATGAATCTCCTGAGGTAGTTGAGAGTACCATTCAAAGATTCCTTGAATACTGCCCATTTCAATGATTGCTCACTCCCTCTACAAATTATAGAATTTAGGTTAGCTTTCAGATTGAATTACAGAATGTAGATAGTATTTTAAAGGTTTAGAGTTCCTCCCCTCAGCCCTAAAATCAACCAATTCATGCCTATGAATCAAAAAGATGCATAATCTCTTAAAAAATGGTTGAAAAATGCTTGTTTCGGCCTATTTCTTACTGCTATATATGCAACACATAATCCTATGTATGCCACACATAGCTTATGTATGGCACACATAGCCTATGTATGGCACACATAGTGATATATGTGCAGTACATAACAAGACCCATTTCCAAAAAAACCTAATTTTTGTCAAAATGCTTCGATAATCACATGCATACCTAAGCCTAGTACTAGCTTAGCACCTAATTTAAGTCCAACATTGGCCTAAACATAGCAAAACAAGCCTAAACTCAACTTACAAGAAAAACCATAAAATTGAGCCAAAATGTAAAAAACTTACCTTCTCTGGGGAAGCTCGGGACTAATAGGAGCCTATGGCAAAGGTTTCTGTAATTGGATCACCAAAACAAGCCCCAAAGTAAGCATCACGAGTTGTATGCTCAATTAGAGTGTAGCTCAGGATCGATTCTAGGTCTCGTGGGGTCGGTTGTATCCTAATTCTGACCATTTTTTAAGAAAATATTGAGTTTTGGGTTTGGGGAATTGAGAGAAAATTGATTTAAAGAGGAGAAACAAACTAATTTTTTGATTGAAGGCTTTAGAATTTAAATTTTCCAAGCTATATGCGCAACATGTAGTGGAACGTGCTCCACATGTAGCAAATTTTGCTAACATGCATCAGCCTGTGGGAGCCTTTGCTAATGTGCACCGCCTTTCCAGCAAGATGCAATTAATAAATTGAGCCTCTCATAAAAATTTTAGAATTTTTAGAGGTCGTTTGTTATGTCGAGCCTAATTTTCATGACCCATAGCTTTTGAAAAATCCAGAAAATCAATCAGAATACAGTCAACTGATACTAAAAAATTCAAGTATATTTCCTAAACTATTTCAATACCAATTTCATTGATAAATTGCTTTCCATGTCTAGCACAAATAGGAAATTGATCCATCAGATGATCAAAATCAATCAAGCCTTTGACTTTTGATCAAGCCGTTGATCAAACAGTATCACATTCTAGCAGAGGATCCCAAATGCAAACTTTGGAGATAATTGACACTTATTTAATGGCATGAGAATTGATCTGACAGTTGATCACCCCGACCCAGCAGACGGTCACCTTTGGTTCCGCAGTTAACCACCCAATTCAGCAGAGATCATAGAATCAAACCTTTGATTCCTAAACCCTAGCTATAGGCATCTAAACACTGATATTAGATGATATTTGACTCACAATAAAGCCATCGGTCTTGCAGTGACCATCAATCAGCCTTGATCATTTAGCCTGAATGTCGAGCTCCTAGTGACAGAATTGGGATCATTACTGGTCAAAACCATCAACCAAAAAATGTCAAGCCCCAGCAGAGGATCCTAAATGCAATTTTAGAGTTACTTGACATTTATCAAATGGCATGAGCATTGATCCAACAATGATCATATAATCAAGCCGTTGATTCCTAAACCCTAGTAGTAGGTATTTGGACACTGTGAGAGTAGCACATCCCGGACGCTGGGAATGCTGCATGCTATTCGGCGTGAAATGCCGTGGTGCTTGCTCTCAAAAGCTTAGACCCCTGAAGTACTACAGGAACTAGACAGATCACGTCGAGAAAATGTTGTGGAGTCGCCACCCGGCTTGTTTAACCAACTCAATTGAGCAATTAAACAAACCAGGAAAAAGTAAACCCGAGCCTTCCTGTG
>CANYBF010532834.1:0-36639 GCA_948192965.1 Dalechampia spathulata
AAAGACTCAAATGCAACCCTAAATCGAACCCTGAACTGCACCAGGGTGAACCGGGAACGCCCGTGAAGGCAAACAGTGATGATAAAGATCCGGTTCATCCCAATCAATCCGAGAAGCTCAAAATTTAGGGTGCGACAATTAGCAATTATATTAAAAAAGCCAAATATACCATAAATGGATTTCCTATGCGCATATGAACATGAATTCCATAAAATCACATCCAAATCAAGTCATAATTCATTCCAAATGCTCCATCATCAATTTAAAACATTAAATAATTGATTCATTACATGCTTAACAATTAAACACACAATAATCAAGCAAGAACATTAAGAATAACATAAAAAATCCATTAGCCTTATCAATTAGAGCATGTGCAACATATGAATTTTATCTCATAAAACTTCTACATATGGATTCAGTTTTTTTTAATGGAAACCAAGTTAATTTAATGAAGAATAAGTGGCTAAAATTTCAAATCTAAAACCAGACAATAAACTCTTTAAAAATCAAAATGCTACAAGCTATAAACAATCCTAAAAAATTGAAATCTTATATATTCTATGCATAGGTAACACCAATTCACTCTGGTACCACTGCTGGTTTATGAAAACATGTTTAGTAGTGAAAGATATAATTTAAAACTTTTAAAACACATTATTTCATTGGATCTAGCAATACCATACACAGAATACATCAACAATAAAGAAGATCATGAAAGAAGAGATCAGAAACTTACTTTTATGCAGATCTCCTTCTTTCTTATCCTTTTGAAAAGTTGTAGCAAACTTTTCAATCCCCCACATAGAGGATCTCCAAACTATCCACACAAGTATCAAGAATGATTAGTAACCAAAATTACTTATTTTGTTTTTGAGACTAGTAAAACAAAATAATAAGAATGGATGTAAAGTTAAGAAGAAAATCGGTTTTATTTGTTGATCTTCTATCAAAAACTAAATTATTTTCTTTATTATTGTGCTTTGAATGCCTTGGAATCATATGGATGAAGGAGGTAGCTAAACTATGCTTCTGTATTTTCTTTTTATTTTCACCAAAACGTAATACCATAACCATAATTAGGTTTAGGTTTAATAAGTTAAGTCATATGCATGTCACATGGTTTTGGCATATGACTTGCATGTGACTAACTTAAATCTCCTTCCTAGAAGCACATGAAAATCATGTTCACTTTATTTTAATTCATCATACATGAATAAGTTATGTAACAATCACATATTGACCATTAAGTCATTTAATTCTATCCGATTTCGCATATACCATGCATGTAAAACATGTCATCTTAAATCACTTGTATCTTGAGTTCTACTCATCAGATTTCAGTGACATTGGTATCAAATCGAAGCTCTTTTCATGCTCTTTCAAATGAGCATAAAAAATATAAGTTATCTTATAACCACAAAACATTATTTCATCAACATCCATTCATGATTATCATTCCTCTTACTTTTAGCATGCGACCTTTTGGGTTTTTGACATGTTGGTAACATATGAACATATTATTAAACTTCATTTAATAACATCATATGTAAATCAAGAGCAATGTCTAGTCATACATCATAACTATCCAAATATCAAGAGGTCATTAGTTTGACTACAACCCTTCCATATCAGATTCCATGCAATAAACTCGTTTCATTATCCATTATCTCATTTAGGTTTGAGTATGAATTAATGTCAACTCAATGCATAATCAAGTATGTTAGATCATGCCCTAAATCTGATGTTTCATGTGCCATAATATTTATTCCCAAAATGCCTTTATATAAATCATTTATCAATAGGCACCCTACTTTGGCCAGAGATTCCCGAATAAAGAATATTACCTGAATTAACGAGATAAAACCCCTGCATTTAATTTGGGGTGGTGAACAATTTATTGATAAACAAATACCTTCAACTACTTCACACTATATCCAACCTCTAAGTTATGAATGCCTTCTATGGAGGAATAAAACATATGAGTCAAAACATAGTAATCCATAATTAAGATAACCTTGTTATCTCAAGTCTTAAGGATACTTGCACTACTGATATGAGTGAGATATATTTCACAGACATAGATCAATTATCCATATGAAATCTCACTAGCAAGGCCTCCAATTAGTCAGTCCCCTACTGCTCATCCATATGTTCACTTTAGACAACTCTTGTCATGATGAATGAGAATCATCCCTAAAGGAAGTATAACATGTGCTGATCTTAACCGCATTAATAATATCGACTCTTATTAATACATTGATAAGGGATAATTTAGATATTGAACATTTACATACAATAAGAATCTCATTTTATAAACTCTTTATGAATTCCTTTGTACTGTTCCAACATCTTGGAATTCATTATTTAGTTAATAACCTTTCAAGTAAACTCAATAATGAATAATGCCTTTTATTGATAAATCATTCAATTAATTACAATAAAACATGATGCTCTAGAGCATACACTAACAATCTTTAATATTATATATAATTATCATATCATCAATGTATAATAGTAAAATGCAGAAGCACTTATTTTTATAATCATAGAAATAAGCATAATGATAAGCTTCACATATATTAAAAGCTAAACATGTAATGAAGGAATCAAACTACTTATACAACACCTCAAAACTTACTTTGAATTGTATAACGATCTATTCAACCAATAAACCAAATTTTATTTCCTTTTTTTATGAAGCATTTATGTTATATCATAAATATTTCTTCATTTAAATCATTATGCAAGAACACTATTTTAACATCTAGTTGCTCCAACTCCAAATTTGAAGGATAGAATGATAATAGGCAAAGTATAGTAAAAGATGAACAATGTTTATAATACATACAAGGAAGAAATGTAGATTGTGGAAGAATAAAATGAAATAATGAATAAAGAGATGAAATAGTGTTAGAGAGTTTATCGAGAGGCACAAAGGAAAAGATGAATTAATGAATACATATTAAGGAAGGAAGAAAGTGTGATTGAAAGAAGAATATAGAATAGGGTTATTTTTATTATGTTTTTCTTTGTATAGGCCAAAGCTTAAAATCTTTTATTTTTGTTAGTTTGTTATAATAAAATAGAATACACTAAATTGTAAAATAAAGTATGTATAAAATATAATATACTTTATGAGAAATAATATAATAGAAAATTTTCTATGTTAAAATTACTATGGTTTTACATGGTATTAGAGCATTCACAACTCCTCTTCATCAATGGTAGGAGTTATTGATTCATCAAAAATCATGGTTACTATAAATAGATCACTAATGACTTTAAGTAATATAGATCAACCCAATCTTATTCTTGTCAATGTCTAGCTAAATGGGTCAAACTACATACCCTCGAGTCATTCAATATTGCATGCCTTAAGAGCAAAAGATAAGCTAAGTTTCATTGATAAGACATGCCAAGCACTAATAAAATTCACACTAGAGTACAAATAATGGAGACATATTGATTCCAAGATGATATTATAGCTACTAAATTCTTTATCCAAGGATCTAGTAGAGTCATTCATTTATGCCACTTTTGTAAAAGCTTTATAGGAGGAACTTAAAGAATGGTATGGAGAGAGTAATGGACTATTGTTATACTAGATAAAAAGGAAGATCAACAATCTACATTAAGGTAATATACCAATGGTAACAAAGTTTACTAAACTTAAAAAAAATACAGGATGAGATGAATATATTAAGACTTTCATTGATATGCAAATGTGAAATGAAGATAAAATTAATAGAGTTTGATAATAGGGATAAACTAATACAATTCTTAATAGGGTTGAATGAAACCTATGATCATGTAAAGAAGTAGATACTTTTAATGGATTCATTATCGAGCATAAATAAAGGTTACTTAATGATTTTACGTGTTGAAAAGCAAAGGAAGGTTCAATCAGGGAACTATACAACTCATGCATTGACAGTCACACAACAACATGATAAGTCATATAAAAGAAACATGTTTCAAAATTATTAGGTATCTAGATTAGTATGGAGATCTCAAGAAAAAGAAAGAAAAAGCAAACATGATGTAGAATAGTCCAATCGAATATATAAATAGCTCATTAAATTTGGATAGAACAAGCATAGTGTAAAAAGAATTGTAAAAGTACATGTGGGAGCATGGATCACTTAAATTGGCAGGATGATTGACTATGTGAGTAAGTATTCAAATTCATATACTAACTCTTTTATATATTTAGATGGTAAATGTATAGTAGATATTAGAACAACATCTCATATGATAAATAACATAAAAAATTTCATTAACTATAAAATTACATTACATATAACAAAGTGTTTCTCCCTTAGAGAAACTCATAAAATGTTTCATATATAAGAACCATCTCATTACACCCACAATTCACCTTGCATGATACATTACATGTGCCCAATTTCCATCATAACCTCATAACAGTAAGCAAATTGACACAAAAAAATCATGTCATAATAAATTTTCATTACGATAAGTGTATTTTATAAGACCCTACCACCTATGAAATTATAACCACACTCAGCTACAAGGGGGTCTATATGTTTTAAATCAAAGAGTATTAAGCAAAATCATGCAATAAAGTAGTTGCAGACAATAAAGAAATAACCTTTTGGCATACTAAACTTGACCATGTATTAAAAGAGAAACTCATGCATGTTGATGAAATAGCTTTATATGAAATTTTTTTCCATATGAATGCTATGTATGTCATTTTTCAAAGAAACATAGAAAACCATTTCATAAAACCCAAATAAAAAGCACTACTTCCCTATAATTATTACATGTTGATCTTTGAGGACCTTACATCACAAAGTCCATCATAGGTGCATCATACTTTCTTACTATTATTGATGACTATTCTAGAGTGATATGGACTTACACATTAAGAGACAAACTAAATGTTAGTCAAGTTCTTAAGAATTCATTACCTTTATTAAAAACTAAATGTCAAAAAGGTCAAAGCCATTTGATTTAATAATGGTACATAATTTGTAAATCAAAACTATATAAGTTTTTTTAAGTCAAAAAGAATTAACCATTAACATAGTTGCCCTTACTTCCCTCAACAAAATGACATAGTGGAACATAAACACAAGCATCTATTGTAAGTAACTAGAGCAATAATGAGCCAATAAAAAAAATGGCAATAAAGTTTTAGAGCAAGTTAATACTTTATACGACCTAAATCATAAATATCCTACCCATAATCATTCTAAATTGGAAAACATCATATGAGAAACTATTAAAAAAATATATTATATTTAATTAAAAAATTTTGGATGTCTCTATTTTGCAAGTAATAACAATCTAAACAAAAAATTTTCTATAAAGCCATGAAATGCATCTTCCTAGGTATAATAAATGGATACAAGGAGTACAAGTTTTATAACCTAAATGATTAATGTGTCATAATTTCTAGGGATGTGGAATTTCATGAAAACCATTTTCCTTTCAATTACTAAAACTTATCAGAAATTGCAAAAATACCTTTACCCATACCATAGATAGAAATAGTTGAAGAAGAAAAAATGGGTTATACAAATACAAAAACATGTTTAGAAAATATCAACTCAAATACTCTTTAAAGAAGCATAAGAGAAACACATAGACATCCTTGGCTAGATGTTTTTATAGTAATAATATAGACCTTAACTTTTATCAAAAAACCAAAATTTTAACTAAAATACCTTTATTCAGTTGCTCTAGTACATGTTGAATATGAGCATCACATTTTATAGAAGTAGTTAATGATGAAAAATGGGTACAAGCTATGTATAGTGAATTGCAAGCATTAGATGACGATCATACCTAGGAACTAACTTCTTTACTTGATGGGAAGAAACCAATTGAATTAAAATGGGTTAAAGATACCTTTACTTCTTTACATCAGGAGTTCACCATTAAAGACCTTGATTTTGTAAGATACTTTTTAGGGCTAAAAATCTTAAAAGCTAAAGCAAGAATGCATATAAATCAACAAAAGTACATAAAAGATGTAGGGATACGATTGAGACAAACCAAAAGCCTAGCTTTTCCTCGCCCAAGTGGGCAACACTTAGATAATGATTAAAGTGCCTTATTAAAAGAACTATAACAATTTCAAAGAATTATAGAAAAATTGCTTTACCTTGAGCTCACCAGATTCGATATCAATCATGTCACTCAACAGTTTGGTCACCACACCAAGGGCATCTCTCAATTGTGCTACATGTCATTAAATATCTCAAAGATTGTTTATGGAATGGTTTATTTTTTACAACAGGGCATTCCACCAATTTATTGCCTTCTACAATGTAGATTGGGTTTCATGTAGGGTAACAAGAAAATCTCTTATAGGATTTTGTATCTTATTAGGTGGGACACTCATCTCCTGGAAAATGAAAAGACATAACATAATGAGTAGATCATCAAAAGAAGCAGTATTACACCCGAATAGTGAAAATATGCTCCCGTACAATGATTAATAAATACCATACAATTAGAAATTCATTAATCACTCTATAAAAGATATGTGATTGATAGAATATATCTGGTATGTAATTATGACTGTTCATTTAATTACATATGGATTTATACTATCACCTATTAATAAAATTATCCATATATAAATTATGGCATGCCATCAAACATCTATTTTATATATATTATATTATTAATGATTTAAATAAACCATGCACTAAGTAATTTTAACATCTTTGCTGATATACAATCCCAAAATATATCACTACTTATGGACTATACAATGATAGCTGCATAAGAAAAACATCCACTAGGAATACATTATGCTGCCAAAATGTATTTCTAAGGGTTATGCAAAACCCAGAGTATCTTGACTATTTTAGTGCTTCACTGATCCGGACGTCCTTTTGAACTACATTGACCTACGTTCATCAAATGATAAATATGAAGTATAAAACTTAATAGTATCTAATAATAATTATACTATGAATAAAATTCTATTATATTTTTATAATAAATATAAATAATTAATAAAATAATTTGCAAATAATCATAATATTAAATCATAATAAATATTGTATCCAATAAATTATACAATCAATAATGAAATATCATTATAATAATTCTCTATGAATAACTCTTTATACCATATGTCTCTTTCATGGATCAATCGTATTATCATTTTGTGTATTAAGACGATAATAATGATATGTTCTATGTTAATGAATACAAATATGAATTGTATTCCTCTTTTATCATAGTAATGATATGTTATATGATAATGAACGTAAATATGCATTACATTCCTCTATTCTTTATTATTTCATCATTTATCTATTATTTTATCTTTTCTCTTTGAATTTACCATTTTTCTATGAATTCATTATTTCTTTATGATTGCATCAATCTTTGTCTCTGATTATGTATAATATATACTGAGTATATTTTTAATAATTTATTTTTCCCAGTATATCTTTGTATTCTCTATCTCTATATCATTTCAATATATCAATATACTAGCACTTCCCTTAGACCTCCTTTTTATAATATATAAATATACTAGCATGACCCTTAGTTCATCCTTTATATATATATATTTATACATATATTCATATATATAATTGTGCCTTCGTTATTTCTCTATAATATCATACTAATGATATATGATGCATGACTTTACCATGTATGCAATTATATAATGAGGGCACAGTTATAAATCGATAACATTTCCATATATATTTATACGTCACATATCAAACATTAATAGATAATAATTAAACATTCATAATGTTTCATATTGTTTCATTATAATATGCTTGTATCATAAAGCCTATTATTTTACCTACAAATCTCATTTATAGGTTAATTGTTATTAGGCATAAATACGTTTTGCTTTACCCTTCTCTGTATATGAAGTAGAGGTAACGATCATTCTATCCTCATCGCCTATTAAACATGAATATTTTAAATATTTATATTCACATGCATGCTATATATACACCCTTTAATACATATCGATATTTGGTCTAGCATTAATGGTATCATTTCCAATTGTTCAAATATGCACTCTTATATATTGGTTCATATATACAAAATTTAATTTAGCTTCCTCTAATAAGTAAATGCTTGTGCAATTGAAACTTCTTATGATCTTAAGGTTATTTGATTTAATATGCCATATGTTTACTTGGTAATTCAATAAAATGTTGCATAGGCTTTGGCCAACTACTTAACTTAAAGTGTACGTTACAAGTATTTCATTAATTCCATTAAAATGCATTTTAACCATTTTAAGTTCCTACACCATAATGCATATATATCTAAGTCAAATGCATTAAATTTTTTGCTACTAAAATTTCTATCCTCTTCCCTATATTATCAAGTGACATTATTTAACATGTGGTCCAATAAAGTGTTCCATGCTTCCATTCGTGTGCACTCACTAACATTATGTGGACTAAATGATCAAGTAGCATGTAGTAATTTTACCTAAGTAGCCATAAGCAAGATATTTACATTCCTATCTATGACCAACCAAGCTATTGGACAAACTTTTATAGTATATGGATAAATATGGGTGCTAGCTTCAATTTATTTCATTTAAACTATCCTTATTAACATGTAAATACATGTCCTTATCTAACTTCCTATAGACATTTTACTAGGGAATTTATTGCATAATTAATAGCTCTCAAATATGTCATCAAATGGTTCACTTGCTAGGTATATGTAAAATATGTAGCTGGAAAAATTCCAACTTTATGCATATAAAACAAGATAACTTCATGAACACTTTCTCCAAAGTTAGATGAGTTTTATGTTTAGTTTCCTTAGATTTATTACTAATGTGTATATATACCTATTCTCTGGTAAGTTAATTATAATTTAATGGCTCCAAGTATGATACATTTCAACTTGTAATTACAATTTTCTTAGTCCATACAAATAGAAGTTAAGTGTAACGTTCCTTAGATTTATTTTATTTATCAATAAGAAGTGACGTAATTGAAACACATACATAGACATGCCACTCCATTATTTAACTCATTCCAATAATTGTATTTAATATACTGATATATTATGTTATTGAGGCTATGTGAATTAAGCATGTAAATCCTATATAATTAAACACTAACTAAACTAATTATTATCCATCAATTCAACATACAAATACATACATGTGTTCCTACATCATCCAACATTTAAGAGACCTAGAAAACCATTTACTATAAGTTTTGCTATACAGTCCTATACAAACTCCTCATTTTGTAGTAACTTTTTTTACTAATTTATTAATTATGTTTAGGTTAAAGCTCACTAATGAGCTAAACATTCAGTCTAATTATATAAATGCATTATGGATCCATTAATTTCATGCACAAGTCTTCCTCAATTAACATGACCTCTATTAGAAACTTGTATATACATATGTAGTTCCAATAGTTCTTTCATGCCTTAATTCCAACTACAATCAAATGGATACTTAACATAACATAACATAATAGTCATTTAATGCATAATAATTCCCTTATGTTAGTTTATAACCATATATAAGTATATAATAAGCAACATAATTCTTTCATTAAATAGTTCTATTACAACCATGATTCCTCAATTATATTCTCATCCAACCCTTATAAAATATGTATAGTAATTAGCCACCTAATTGTTTCATTGTAAACAAAAGAAATAACATGTACACATGAATTCAAAAATTAGACTTTTCACTTTACAAGTTATTTATGTGTTTCATTAAAAGTTTGGTATTACAAGGAATGATCCAATTATACTCAAACATAACTGAGTCCTCCATCCACTCAACCAACATAATAACAGTAGCTGTACATCAAGTAAAAATAAAAGTTAAGTAATAAACTCATGCCACGCACATATAGCTCACTAACATAGATTCAGTAATTAATCCTTCTAGCACTTATTTACTGGTCCTTTTATTATATGATTATAATAAAAATCAATTTATTAAACAACATAGAGTTGTGAGCTTACCTTAATTGTGTGGGATTAAATTGATCTTTCTTGATACACCATAAGATACTAAGCTGTAAAATTTAGTTTATTAAGAAGACTAAGTTTATGCCACTCAAGTTACCTCATCGCCTACCTTATACCAAGCTTTCCCAACCATTTTTCTTATTTTCTTAGCCCATATTTCTCTAGTCTTAGGTAAGAAGTTTCTAAGTGATAATTATCTACCCTCACCTTACCTTAACCTTATTGCATCCTCACTTAAGGTGATGATTCTTATAATTTCCTTTCTTTAGGATTTCTTATCCTAAAATTAGTCAACTTAAAATCACATGTTGACCAACTATAACTTTATTTTAAAAGAGTGCACATGCAATGCACAATCACAAGTTCTATTCTCCATTTGAATATGCACTCATAAATTATGTAACTTAAACTTATATATATTTATATATATTCATTCATAAATTATGCATTCATAACAAACTTAAATATATATTCATATAATCTTAATTTATAGTTATATGCTTACCGATAATCATTGCTAATTTTTTTTATAATTATATCTTCATATATTTCATTTAAATAAACTTATGCATGAAATAATATAATATGTTAACCATTCAATGTAATTTCATCTTACTTATTAATTAAATTTTATGATAACTTAGATGTTCATACACATCTTATCTTTCAAATTTTATTTAACTCATTATAACATTATCTACTCATAACTTATACCCTTATTTAATAAAATAGTGATGCATATAAATAATATTTTTTCCACTTAATCTCATTAATTAATTAATTAATTAATTAGAAAATAACATAAATCTATATATTTTTTATAATATTCATCACTACTATATCCTATATCATTATGCACTTCTAATTTAAAATGTTGTGACATTATGGATAATTTACTTAAAATCATTAACTATACATATTCTAGTATCTATAAATAAATAAATAATTAATTAAATAAACTAGTGGTCTTAAGAAGCAAAGTATAAAAGTACGGTAAAAATAGTTTGTGAACTGAAATGACTTACTTATTTGTTCAAGGATTTACAGATCTCCTTACAAAAATCTATCTCGCTCCATTGTGATGATAAAGCAAGAATTCACATTATAGAGAATCCAATATTCCATGAATAAACAAAGCATATGGAGATTGATTGTCATGTTGTTTGAAACAACTTAAAGGATGGGTTGATTTCAACTATGCATGCAAGTATAAAAGCATAATTAGCATATTTATTCAAGCATATTTATTCAAGAAATCACTTGGAGCTACATGTTTCCAAGAACTATTGAATAAGATGAAACTAACTTTCTCAAGACCAATTTTTCTTATGAGGGGTGTCAAGGATAAAATGATAATGGACAAAGCATAGTAAGAGATAGATAACATTTAAAATACACATAAGGAAGAAATTTAGATTGTGGAATAATGAAATAAAATAATAAATAAAGAGATAAAGTGGTATCAGAGAGTTTACTAAGAGACATAAAGGAAAAGATGAATTAGTGACAATATATTAAGGAAGGAAGAAAGTGTGATTGGAAGAAGAATATAGAATAAGGGTATTTTTATTACATATTGCTTTATATGAGCCAAAGCCCAAAATCTTTCATTTTTATTAGTTTGTTATAAAAAAATAAAATACACTAGATTGTAAAATAAAGTATGTATAAAATACAATATATGAGAACTAATATAATAGAAATACCTAATCAAGCATTAAATCTTTCAATATTCCCTTTAATATCCTTTTTTAATTTTATAAATCTAGCAACATCCAATCACTTTAAACCCTTTTGATAGATTAATTGGATCCTATGTATTATTTTTTAACAAAATCTCTTCCTCTATGGAATATCTTTATTTACTTGAATTAGAAGATTCAGAAGCCTATTTGAATGAAATAGGCTCATGTTCTTCTATAAAAGCAATATAAGCATTAACTTGATTAGCTTGAGGTTCAAAAGATGTAACATAATCATTAAACCTTGTTAGAGCTCTAGTATTTCTCTTTGCACGACTTGGACCAATATGTAAATCTAAACTTAAAGATGCATATAATTGATTTATCCCTTCTACTTCAATGCTATTAGAATCTTCGAGGCTATTATGAATGACTTGCTTAATTGAAACATCAATAGCTTCTTGCTTTTCTTGATTACCAAATAAAGACTCTTCATTAATAATAACATCCTAACTAACAAAAACCTTATAGGTAATAAGTTATACCAATCCCATAACCAAGAAAAAATACATTTCTTTGAATTCATATTAAGTTTGGTCCTTTTTCTTTAGGAACCCATACATATGCATTATAATGAAACATACAAAGAAAAGAGTAATTTATAGGTTTATCAAACTGAATTTCTTTTGGTGTTTTCAAATCAAGAGAAATTATTAATGATAAATTAATTAAATAACATACAATGCTTAATATTTTAGCCTAAAAACACTTATCCAATTTTGTAACATTCAACTTTTAACACATTTCATGAGAATTTGATTCATTCTCTTTATTACACCATTTTATTAAGGTGTCCCAAGAATAATTAATTGCTTTTTTATGCAATGTCAAGGGCAATGCATTCATCCTTTACTTACTATATGACCACATCATCTAGCTATGATTGGTTAGAGCTCCTCAATTATCCACACATAGACATGTTAATCAATTCAATATTTTAGTAATTTCTTGCTTATAAATTGAGATTGTAACTCATCATTTAGAGAAGCTCCACCTACTACCTCTAGATAGACAAGAGAGTTATTTACACTCCTATTCATTTGAGATACCTCATCCCATGATTAAGTAACACACTCTTGATAGAATATAAAAATAAGTTATCAAATTATTTCAAATGACCATGAAGATGTAGATAGAAAAAAGGGTTACACTTACATGAATTTGATGCAATTGGTCATCGATAAAGTTGATCCAATCATGCTTTTGTATATACCTTGCATAGGAAAAGCTCATGAGGGGCCAACTTCTTGCCTTTGTTTTGCTTCATCTATAAAGTAAACCCATTAAAGAAAAATAAAAGATATTAAAAATATCTTATAAAATTGAAAAAAGGATAATTTTACCAAATCTTTCTTGTATTTAAATATAGTGCTAGAGCCACAAGTATGACTCAAAACACCTGGTTGATCTACTCTACTATATCGATTGCTCGACATATGAGTGCTCTATAAGTATATCATAGGCTATCTCTAATAGTGCTCCCAAGCAATCTAGGTTGTCTCATTACAATAAAATAAATTATTATCTCTTAAACTTCAACCTATTCATTATATCTTTGTACTTATTAGACATGAAATTTGCATGATTAATAAATTAAAAATATATATTATTACATGAAATTATAATTATCCATTCTATAATTTATGTCAAAAATTATAATTGTAGTTGTAATTGTATTTCAAACATTTTTAAAATTTTTCTTGTATATTTTTAGTTTATTTTCATCTATAGTTAAAAGATAAACAATCTTAAGTCATTACTCTCCACCAACATCATCTTCACCTCTAATACAATAACAATTTCATAAAGATGACATCACATGCCTAACTAACACATAAACTTTATAATAATTTTTATTATTGTCAAGTTTAAGTTTACATAAATATACACATATATTACATTAACATGTTAAAATTCAATGAAGGTTTACATTTAAAAGTAAAGTTGTCATCCTTATTTGATATAATTTCTTAAAAATTGTAATAAAAACTTTATAGAGTTTCCCCTTTGTATGGGGCATCCATAATTTTTATTACACATAAATCTACTCAATACAATACAATCGTCATAATACATGTTAATATCACATTCTATAACATATTTGATCATTTATATTCAATAAAAATAACAAATTAATCATAATACACTAGAAAAAATTAATCACAATACACTAGAAAAAATTAACACAATACAATTACAATACATGCATTTTAACACAATACAATCATTATAGATATAAATTTACTAACATGTAAATTAAGAATTATATTTATATAATATCAATTAATTGAATATCAATAAATTACCCAATTATTTTAAATAATTATTGAATTTAACTTATATTAGTATTTAAATAAATGTATCACATAATTTAAAAATGAATTATTTCACATTATTTCCAACATATATCACCTAAATTTAATATAAATTTTTAATATATATGGCCATATTTATACACACATATAACCAATTAACAAAACTAAATTATACAATTACATATCATAAAATCATATAATTATATATATACACATGAAATTAATTTAAAAATGAAATTATATATCGTATTACCAATTTGTTTTATATGCACAAGCACATAAAATTATATAATTATACTTATATACATAGATACATACATACATACATACATACATACATATACATACATATACATATACATATATATATATATATATATATATATATATATACTTGAATTAAATTTTAAAACCAAATTTATATATTTATAAATCATAAAATTATAAAAATTATATATCATAAATTTTAGTAATGATCAAAATACCTACAAATTGAATATATATATGAAAAATTTTAAGAAAAAATGGAAAACCTGAAAAATAACCTAAATCAGATAAGTTTACTCTGATCATTATTCAATTGCCAGTGGAGTGTAACTTTTCTCACATGTTTGCTAGCCAATTTGCAACATCTTTATTAATGGTAATGGGGTGTCTTTTTTAGTAGGGAAAAAAGGGGACGGAGAAAATTAGGTTTTTATTTCAAATTGGGGAAAAATGATTTATTGGGTTTATACTTTAGCCAAGACTATTTCCAACTAATATTTAAAATCAAAATGACATGATATTGCCAACAACAGCGATAAAAACTAGTGATGAAAATATTTCATCACTAAATCCATCTCATCCCTTTAATTCATCCTATCAGATTTGGCTAGGGCCTAACAATGGAATAAAAAATATGTTACCATTTATTTAATCAATCTCCATTTCATTTCTAATTTGTCACTAAACGGTAGTGTCTGTTGCCATTTTCCATAGTTGTTTTGGTTACTTCTTATAGTGATTGTATTCAATATTTTGAATGAATATTTTAATTAGTTTTGAATTCTATATTAGAATATAATTAATTAATTAATTGATAATAGTATAAATATAAAAATATCATTAAAATAATGTAAAAAATAATAAAATAATATTAATTAGAATAAAATATAGTAAAATTAAGATAAAGTAAAAACTATTAATGTGATATCAATTTTTATGTAAGTTATTATAAATTTCAATTTAAATAATAACAAAATTTTTATAGTTACTAACAATATCTTATCCCTTTGTAAAAATAAAAAATAAAATTTTTTTATAATCATTAAAATTATATCATACAATAAAATTTTAAATAAGATATGAAATAATATAATTTTATTATGATAAAAATTCTATATAATATAATATATATAATGATAGAATTTTATCATGATTCAAATAATATGTGATAATAAAATTTTTAACAATATTTATAATGATAGAATTATAAAGAGATAAAAATCTGATTATAAAAATGATATATATAATAATAATTATAATAATATCATTTTATCATAATTTGAAACTATATGTGATAATAAAATTTTAAATAATATGTATAATTTTAAAATCTTATTACGATATAAATTTTATGTTATAATAAAGTGTTAAATGATATGTTGATAAACATGATTTTAACCTATATTTTCTCCTTATTATAATGTCCTTTTAAGCATTATTTTCATGTTTTTGCCTTCAAACATAAGCATATAATACAATTTTTCATGTATTTTTCATCATTTCATGCATCACACTCATATATTGCATTATTAGCACAAAATCATGCATTTTCTTCATATATCTTGTATAATTTATATGTTATTTTAGTTTTAACATTAAATTTTTATATGTCATTCCACTTTAGATTTTAATTCAATTATGTTTAGCTTTATATATGCATATTCTATAGTATTTGACACTCATTTCATGCATTAATATGCTAGATCTAGGTCCACGGGTTGTGTTTTAGTCACACAACTCATGTTGGGCGCATTTTACCCTTTGAAATCCCATTTCTTTTATCATGGTTGAGTCTCACATGACTTGTGTGAAGGTTTACACAAGTTGTGTACCCCTCATTCCTTTTATTTTATGCCATTTATGTATCATATTACATGACTCATGTGGACCATTTTGACCATGATTTCTTATGTTTTTTGAACCTAAATTGAAGCCGTTTGATCATTTTTTTTGAAGGGCATGATGGTACATATAAAAATAACCTTTTTCTATGAGTTTTACATGTGATATAGGGTAAAAAATTAAGGGATTTTAATGGGTAATTATTCCATATTGTAGGGTGATTATTTCATAATGTGGGAATGAGGCATCAAGAATTATTAGAGAATTAGGTTAGGGTTTAAGGGGAGATAGAGAGAAAACTAGATGAATTATATGTGCTTTATTACTAATCTTCTTCTAAAATCTTTTCCTATTAGAGCCTTTCATCAAGACGTTAAGGAAGTAGCTAAGGACGAGTCATTAAGAGTGGAAGAGAATAATAGTAGTAGTAGTAGTAGCAGAGTTGATCCATGTTTCTCTTTATTTTCATCTTCTTCTATTTTAGTTTTGAACTCTTTATGGTTGTATTTTCTTTATTTTTCGTGTTCTTTATCTTTATTCTGACCTTAATTATGTTTTGATAGTAGTTGGTAGGGATTGGATGATGTTTGAATAGAATTAATTTCCTTTCTATTATGAATCTATTTACTTCTTCATGTTCTTAAGTTGTGATTCATACCAATGATGCTTGATTGTTAGAATGATCCCTTTTAATATGAATATATTGAACTAGTTTTGTTAATCACTTCGAAAGAAGGTTTAACTTAATCAAATGAACTTAGGAACATTGAATTGTAACTGCCTAGACATAGAGTTAATTAATTTAGAGGCATAAAGTATAGAAATTAAACTTAATCATTAAAGTTAACCCAACAGTCATGAAAGTAGGGTGTTAGCTTAGCTTTGGTAGGTAAAGTCTCTTTTGAAAGAAAGAATGTTATTTTAAAATACTGCTTTAAAGTTGGTAATTAGACTATTGATAGAAGGTTTTATTTATTTTTATATTCATCCATCCTCATGGTTAATTGTGCATTATGTATACTATGTTAGTTGGTTAATGCTTTAAGTTAATTAAATAAATTATATTGTTAAGTAACCTAAATAATTGATGAAATCAATAGCTAGTACTTAGCAACTCTTGGTTCTAAAGAATGATACCCTTAAGCTGTACTCATGATCCGTACTCTTTGCGGTGGCGTGATTATAATCTAAGGATTATAAATTTAAAACTTATTGATTCATTATGCATGTTAATTTAGAACTATTTATACGCCAACAAGCTTTTAGCGCTATTGCCAGGGATTAACAATGCATTCAGCCAATACTAATGATTTGAGAGTAGTTGATTAATTTAGGATTTCATTTTTATTTTTATGAATTTTGTTACTAACTTTTTCTCTTTCTTTTTTCAAAATAGGTACTAGGTTCAACATATAAGGAGATCCCTCAATGTTGAACTTATGTCAATCAATTTGGAGATAGAAAGAATTCCATGCAAACTTAAGAGCTTAGACATATGCAACCATGATAAGTTCTTAAGTTTGAGGTCAAGCTAATGACCTTAAATTAGCATGTTTAATTTTTTTTTGTTAATTTTTTTGTATTTGTTTTAATGTGCTTTTATGTTTATTTATTTATTTCATTTTATGGATACTTATGGTGTTTAGGATAGATTTAGTTTATACATTTTATTTTCATTGCACTTTGGGTGTTAGTATTCATTTTATTAACATTTACATGTTAATATTCATGTTTCATATGTATTTTGCATTACTATGCATTTTGATTCTTATTTCATGTATTGCATTTTATTTCGTTTATGCATTTTCATTTATATTGTGTGTTGTTTATGATTTTGTGTGTTTCTGTCTATGTTATCCTATGCTTATTGATTGTTTTTGTGACATTGGGGACAATGTCTAACTTTAAGTTTGGGGTGACATATTCATGTTTATTTCATTTTTTCATTCCATGTTTTTACTATATGCTTTTTACTATAATTTTTATTTTTATATGTCCATTTTTGTTAATTTGCATTTTTAGCCAAAATTTTTTATTTTATTACAACATTTGCGTTAAATTTGAGCGAATCTATTAATTATCTCTTTTGCAAATTGAATGAGTTGGTGTTTGATATAACTTATTGCTAAAGGATTCTAATTATTGCTTTAGTTGTTTTAATTCTTTCCTATTTTAAATCCTTTTATAACTAATGCCAATATCTTTTTACATGTATGCTTATCTATTCAAGGCAACTTTTAAATTTAACTTAAGCTGAGATGAATGAGTTGAGTCCCAATGAATGATCTAGCTTATTATATTTTAATAGGTAGATCAAGCTAAAATTCATAAAAGTACAAATAAGATGCTTTAAATTCTATACCTACTTCTATGTTTATTGATTAGTAGGTAGGAAACAACATATGTCCTATATGGTTTTCTAAGTCAAAAATACCAATAAATACAGGTATTAATGTTTTTTTGTTACTTCTATGTTTTTGATACTTAGTAAATAGGGGCATTTAAGCACCCCATGAATGCTTCTAGGTCAAACAGATCAAAAATACGAGTAGTGAACTTGACTTCCTTAGTTGTGAATTCATTAACTGACGACCAACATTAATAATGTTTATTTTTGAGCTAAAGATTCACAATTAGGTAGCTCAGTCTAGGATACAATAAATTAGAAAATAAAAGTTTCAAAATTTCTTGATATATTTATTGTTCTATAATAAGTGAAATGATTTTATTGACTTGCTTTTTCATTTATGCTTGGTTACTTGAATGCATTCCATTATTCTTTACTTTTTGCATACATGTTTGTAATGAAATGTTGGCATTTGTAATAATATGGACTATGAATTGATTATATATTAAATTCCACTTGAGCACATTTAGTTATTCTTCACATCATTTTATTTTACATTTTACTTCGTACATATGTATAATAATAGAATTTTAAGATGATAAAAATTCTTATTATAAAAATAACATGTATAATAATAAAATTTTATTATGTTTAAAATTATGTGTTATAATAAAATTTTAAATGATATATATAATAATAGAATTTTAAGAAATAAAAATATATTATAATATGTATAATAATAAAATTTTATTCAAATTAAAAAATATAAAAAGAAAGTTATAGAAAACATCATAAGGATTGGTCAAACAATTTATACTAATATACAAGCCACTTGATGAAAATTTAATAATTATAAAATTATATTGATAAATGAATGATATTATTAATAATTATTATTAACTATTATTTGAAAAACTATTTTATAGAAATATTTGTAACTTTTGCTAATTTTGTCATTTTATTAAGGATTTTATTACCTTGGCTAATCGTCACTCTCTCATTTATACAAATTTATGGATTTGATTGATAATTTTCTTTTATTATTACATGCTAACATGGGAATACATTATTTTATAAACATATTAATGATAATTTATGTGTCATATTAATATAATTTTTATAAATAGACATATTTATAAATATAATTTATGTGTCATATTAATACATTATTTCATAAAAAAATGTTGAGTCCTAATATTATAGGAAGATTTATAAGAAGATTTAAGTTATCATAATTCATTAATGATTAAGTAGGGTTGAGTCTAATTTGGTTCAAATTGAAAAATTAAATCAAACCAATTGGTTTGATTCAATTTAAAATTTAAAATTTTAAAAATATTTTGTTTTATTCAATTTAAGAAAATTAGAATTTTTGATTCAAAAATTAAAATCATAAAAAATGTCAAAAACAAATCAATTATAAATTTTAAACTGAAAAAATGAATTTGATTAAATTTATGAAAGAAAAAAAATTCAATTTTGAAAATTAAACTAAACAGATTGATACTTTCCCTGATGATTAGGTTAAATTAATCATTTTTTCCAACAAAGGTTAATGATTTAAAATTTTGGAGAGTTTTGCTTTAATGCTTGAGAAGAAAGCTTGTACAACTTCTTTGATGCTTTCATTGTAGATCTTTCTCTTGTTGTAGAAATTTGGTTCTTAATTTGGTTGTCTTACTTCACCTTATTTAATGTTTTAGATGTAATGCTTTATTTATAGAGCTTTTGGTTCTTCTTATGCTCCTCCTCTTTATTTGTGTGTGTTTTTCAAGTCACTATTTCATGAAACACTTTTATCTATAGAGACCTAGAAAGACATATTATGTTGATCTAATCATCAAAGTAGAGAACATACATTCTTTTCTATTAAGAAAAATATATTAATATACATGTAGTTTATTTTTATTCCATGCTCTCAATATAAAGCTTCTGTTGCAGAGCTTTGGTTATCTTGCTTTATTCTTCTTCTTTTTCACTTTGTCTATGTGTGCTTTACATGTCACCATGTCATAAGACACCTATATTTATAAGGGACTCAACAAAATTTATTTATGATTGTTTTTATTTATGATTGTTTAAACCATAAAGGAAGATTATATATTTTTCTAATAAGTACATTAATGTATTTATTTTTAATATTATCATGTTACATGAAATCTTTATTTATAAAAGAAATGGGAAGACTTATTTATAATAATTTAAACTATGAAAAAAAGAGTTTATGTTCTTTCAATTTTGATGAGTGTATATTTTATTATAAAATATTTTTTTTTTCTAAATGAAACTATCTCACATTTATTTTTTAAAGCCTTTGAAATAAATTTTTTTATAAATGATATCTTTTGGACTTGTAAAGATGCAAAAAGAGAATTAGGTTTGTATGTACAAACATAGACCAAAAGCCTCAATCTAATGCAAATATATTAATTTACCTTAATGCATGTCATCTAAGCTTGAGTTAGAGAATTTTTTTATTTCTTTCATATTTTTTGAAACTTAAACTTAGAAAATAAAAGTAAAATCCTAAAACATAAACTTTTTTTCAAGTCTTTTAACAAATTAATACAATGAGAGATAACAACACCATAAGGTGATAAAATTAAAGAAGAATTTGAAATAACTGTTATCAAGATTGCATATTTTGATTTAAGTAGGAAATTGCAAGAACATGCTACTTGCATTTATGGATAACAATGATGAACTTCCATAGCTTCAATAATAATTTACTAGGACACTTTAATTTATTGTATTCTCCCTTATTGCAAAATGAATATTTTTAGCATTGAACTTTTCATCAAAGTACATGTTTATTTTATAAGTTTTTCTAACTTCATTTTGAGCTCAAACTCATTGTTTTTAAGGTATACCTAGAATTTTCTTAATAATAGGAGGACCAATTTTCTGATATGCTTCACACCTTATAAACTTTTTACCTATAATTGGAAACAATGGATGCTTATAAGTGGTTATATACTTTGACCTATAAAAGAAATCATTTATTACTAAATTTATCTCTTACTTTGAGTTATAATTATGGACAGAGCTTTCATTGTGACCCAGAGTAAGGCTTATGACAGATGGCACAAGATGCCTGCTTGGAGTGAAAGTGCAGTCTTCTCGAGGGGCTACCTCGAGGAATGAAATGGACTCAAAAGAGTCACATGATGGAGTCACCACCATATGGTTCTGAATTTGGTTCAACCAAACCATAACATGAGTGCTAAGTCAAACCCTTCAGAGATGGGTTTAGATGGTGAAGATCTATTCCTTCAAAGTTAATTACCATAGGCAGGTGAGCATTCATAAGCATTCATAAGCATACAATGCGATAATATGGCAGTAACCATAATAGATATAGCATGATAAATGTGATATGACAATCATGGCATGATATCATGATGAATGAAACATGACATTGACATGACATAGGCATGATATGTGAAATGATAACATGACATAGACATGACAAGTATAATATGATATGACATAAGCATGACATGTGAAAGATGACATGACATGTAAGATGAATGACATAGGAATGACATGTGAGAGATGATATGATATAAGCATGACATGTGAGATGATATAGCATATGCATGACATATAAGAGATGATATGGCTTAAGCATGATATATGAGATGACATGACATAGGCATGACATATGAGAGATGACATGATATAGGAATGACATGGCATAAGCATGACATAGCAAAGATGACATGATATATGCATGACAAATAAAAGATGACAGAGCATAAGCATGATATATAAAAGATGTTATGTGAAAGATGATATAGCATAAGCATGACATGTAAAATGACATACATCATATAACAATGATAAATTAAGTATAACAACATAAATTAAAATTAATAATGGCCTGAAGAAAGGGATTGAGAGAGATAGGGAGATACACGATGAAATAAAGTTAATCATACATGCTTAGGAAATAAAATAGAGGCCTATTTTATTATAAAGGATCTTCGATGGTACAAAAGTCTGAGACGTTAAGCAACATCTCCTCCACTTGGAAAAATAGCATCGGGTAGCATGAACCAAAATACATGAATGGAAAATGCAAAAGATGAATCAAGGGCCAAAGTCTAATGAATGTAATGGTAACACTCATGAAATTACAATAATAAACACGAGTTGGGTTGTGAAAATCATGAAAAATAATCAATTTCAAGCAAAATCAAATAGAACTATAATTGGAAGATTCTAAGATCATATGTGGCATCAATTAGAAATGAAATAGCATCCAATTAAGCAAAACATGTTAAATGATAAAATTAAACACAATTAAATGGAATTTAATTGAGAAAATAAGAAAATTCATTGATTTAATGGAAAAATCAACACAAATTGATCATGGAACATGAAATTGAAGGAATTTAATATTTTCATAGCATCAATTAGAGATGACAAAAACATCCAATTCAAGTCTAATCATATCAATTGCTGTCAAATTTTCAAATTAAATAAGCATCTAACTTGAAAATTAACTTTGAAGCTAAAATTAATCAAATAGGATCAATGTATGATGAATTCAAATTATTAGGGTTACCATGAAACCATTAATACTACTAAAAGCTTCTATTAGTGTCAAAAACAACTAAAAACAAATGAAAATCATGGAAAACATGAAAACCAGATAGCTATATGCATCGTACATAATATGATATGCACCATATATAAGCTATGTGTAGCACATATAGAGGGTTATATGTCACACATAATAAGCTAAAATCAAAGCAGATCAAATTTTTAAGCAAAAACACGGATCAAATCATAAATCTAGATAAATATGTGACTCTCATATATCATTCTAACTATGATTAAGTTATGAATGCTACTGCAACATTCTTGATTGAAGCCAATCAACATAAATTCAAGCAAAATCACAAAACCTACATGAGCATTGGATATGGAGACCACTCATTTATCCACTTGTTAACCATATTTTTCTTATCCTTTATTTGATTTATCAATTTTAATCAAATGTCCTCAAACATGCTAACTATAAGTTTTTTACTTAGCTTTAAGGATCTAGGAGTTAAAGACATTTAGACATGTTATTATCAATTATGTTAGACTTACATCTTGAACTCAAATATGCTCTACACCAATTTTATGATGGATAATTTAATAGATCTTTTACTACCTTCTTACTTACTTCAGCAAGAACTTCTAGGTTATCTTTGAAATCCTCATCAAAAGAATTAGATGTATACATCCACAATCAATGCTCTTCTTGTTAGGTAAGTAGAGCCTGATGTTATTAATTTTATTTATGCGGTTTAACCTCCGCGGTGAGTTTGTCGGGGGGTGTGGGGGCGGGAGCCCCGACCCAAATTTTATTTTCCCTGTACCTTTATTATTCTTCCTGTGTTACTATTTTTTATTATTCTTCTTCTCTGTAACAAAAAAAATAGAAAACTCTCTGAAATTCATCAATAGAAGCGCAATCCACCGTGGAAGTTGCCATCGGTGTTACCACGTAAATCATTTCTTTTCATCTATTTCTCTAGCTCGATCTTAACAAATGGTATCAGAGCGTGGTTAGATTCACCTTAATCTGGGCAGATGGAGAGTTTGAAGATTGGAATAGAGAAGTTTGATGGATCTAATTTTGGTTTTTGGAAGATGCAGATTGAAGATTATCTGTACCAGAAAGATCTTCACGAACCCTTGTCCAGGGTGAAGCTGCATTCCATGATTGAGGAGCAGTGGAAGCTGAAGGATCGATAAGCTTTAGGGTTGATCTAGTTGACACTATCCAGAAATGTGGCGTTCAACATTGTCAAGGAGAAGTCAACGACAGATTTGCTGAAAGCACTAGCGAAGATGTATGAGAAACCATTGACGATGAACAAGGTATATCTGATGCGTAAATTGTTCAATTTACAGATGTCTGAAGGTGGATCTGTTGCGGATCATATAAATCAATTCAATATGATTATTAGTCAACTGAGTTCTATGGATATTCATTTTGAAGATGAGATTAAGGCTTTGATTTTGATGTCATCTTTACCCGAGTCTTGGGATACTGTTGTTGCTGTGATTAGCAATTCCCATGGATCTGAAAAATTGAATTTTGATGAAATTTGAGATGTTGTTCTTAGTGAAAGTATTCATAAATAAGAAATTGGAGATTCATCGGGCAATGCTCTCAGCATTGACAGAAGGGGGAGAAGCAAATCGAAGGGCCCAATCAAACATGGCCGATCAAAATCAAAGAACCGGGGAAAATCTCCAAGCAAACCAAATGTAACGTGTTGGAATTATGGAGAAAAAGGGTATTTTCAGATGGACTGTACAAAACCAAAGAAGAAGTAGAATCATAAATCAGGAGATGATAATGATTCTATAAATTCAGCAGAAGACATTGGGGACGCTCTAATCCTTACTATGGACAGCCCGGTTGAATCTTGGATTTTGGATTCAGGTGCATCTTTTCATTCATCTCCAAGCAAGGAATTGTTTCAAAATTTCAAATCTAGAAATTTCAGGAAGGTGTATCTTACTGACAATAAAACCTTGGAGATTGAAGGAAAAGGGGATGTCTGCATACAAACTCCAGCAGGAAATCAGTGGACATTGAAGGATGTCAGATATATTCCTGATCTCAAGAAGAATCTGATCTCTGTTGGTTAGTTGGATAGTACAGGCTATGCAGCAGAGTTTGGGCAGAGTTGGTGGAAGATTGTGAAAGGTGCTATGGTGGTAGCACGTGGCATAAAATCTAGAACTTTGTACACTACTGCAGGGTGTGTAAACATGGCTGCTGTTGCTGAAAGTGCTTCCAGTTCAAGTCTGTGGCATAACAGACTTGGACATATGAGTGCTAAAGGAATGAAGATGCTGGTTGCAAAAGGAGCTTTAGAGGGTATGAAATCTGTTGATATGGGTTTTTGTGAGAGCTGTGTTATAGGCAAACAGAAACGAGTAAGCTTCACTAAGGTTGCCAGAGAACCAAAGAAAGTGCGGTTGGAAATGGTTTATACAGATGTTTGGAGACCATCTCCAGTGTCATCACTTGGTGGATCTAGGTTCTATGTCACCTTAATTGATGATTTCAGCAGGAAGGTATGGGTTTATTTCTTGAAGCATAAGTCAGATATGTTTGCCACCTTCAAGAGGTGGAAAGCTAAAGTTGAGAATCAAACTGGTTTGAAGATTAAAAGCCTAAGGTCTGACAATGGAGGAGAGTATGACTCATTAGAATTCAAAGCATTTTGTACAGCTGAGGGAATCAGATTGATGAGGATAGCCCCCGGTAAGGCAAGGCAGAATGGAGTTGCTGAGAGGATGAACATAACATTAAATGAGCATGCAAGGAGCATGAGGATACATTTTGGTCTACCAAAGACATTCTGGGCAGATGCTATTAGCACAGCTGCATACTTGATTAACAGAGGACCATCAGTTCCTCTCGTATTCAAGATTCCAGAGGAGGTATGGACGGGAAAAGAACTCAAGTACTCTCACTTGAGAACTTTTGGTTGCACTGCTTATATTCATGTTGATCTAGAAAAGAGAGATAAGCTTGATGCTAAGGCTGTGAAGTGCTACTTTATAGGCTATGGTTCTGACAGTTTTGGATACAGGTTTTGGGATGATAAAAATAGAAAGATCCTGAGACATTATGATGTGACATTTGATGAAGATGTTCTGTACAAGGACAAAGAGAAGAAACATTCAGAAACTACAAAGCAAGTGGGAGTTGAGTTTGAATTGCAGAAAAGTCCACCCAATGATGTTGCAACAGGACCTCACGAAACTCCAGTGACTGTTATTGAAGAACCAGAGGTGGAACAAGTGATACATGAGCAGGCCTTGAGGAGATCATCCAGAACCATCAGAGCACCAGATAGGTATTCACCTTCATTACATTATCTATTATTGACTAATTAAGGAGAACCAAAGTCTTTTAATAAGGCCCTACAGGTGGAGGATTCAATCAAGTGGGAGCAAGCCATGGATGATGAGATGTGTTCACCTGAGAAGAATAATACATGGGTGCTGACTGAGTTACCTGCAGAGAAGAGAGCTTTGTTAACAAATGGGTGTTCAGAATCAAGGTTGAACTAGATGGCAAAAGGAGGTTCAAGGCTCGGTTAGTAATTAAAGGATATTCACAAAGGAAAGGTAGTAATTATGCTAAAATATTTTCTCTTATTGTGAAATTAACTATTATCTGAATTCTATTGAGTATTGTTGCATCAGAGAATTTGCATCTTGAGCAAATGAATGTAAAAACAGCATTTTTACATGGAGATCTAGATAAGGAGATCTAAGTGCAGCAACCAGAAGGATTTATAGTTCCAGGCAAGGAGCACATGGTGTGCAAGCTCAACAGGAGTTTGTATGGACTGAAGCAAGCACCGAGATAGTGGTATAAGAAGTTTGACTCCTTCATGTACAATAATGGTTTTCATAGGAGTGAAAAGGATTAGTGTTGTTACTTCAAGAAATACATTGATTCTTATGTGTTTCTACTCTTGTATATAGATGATATGCTGTTTGCAGCATCCAGTATAAGGGATATAAACAATCTAAAGGTAAGCCTGTCTTCAGTGTTTGAGATGAAAGATTTGGGTGCAGTGAAGCAGATTCTAAGGATGAGGATTTCTCGGGATAGATCTGCTGGTACTTTAAATCTATCTCAGGAACAGTACATTGAGAAGGTATTGTTCAGATTCAGGGTGAATGATGCTAAACCCAGGACTACTCCATTGGCAAATCGTCCGAAATTATCAAAGGAGTAGTCACCCAAGACAACTAAGGAGCAGGACCACATGGCACTTGTTCTATATGCTTCTACAGTTAGGAGCTTGATGTATGCTATGGTCTGCACTAAACCTGATATTGCACATGCAGTGGGAGTTATTAGCAGGTACATGTGAAACCCGAGGAAAGAACATTGGGAAGCTGTGAAGTGGCTTCTGAGATATCTGAGAGGTACATTTAGTACTTCACTTTCTTATAGAAATGATAAAGTGGTTTTACAAGGTTTTATGGATGCTGATCTTAGTGGGGATATGGACTCGAGCAAGAGCACATCCGAGTATATCTACACTATAGATGGAACAGCAGTGAGTTGGATGTCCACGCTTCAAAAATGCGTTACCTTTTCATCTACTGAGGCTAAGTATGTTACAATAGCTGAAGCTGGGAAGGAGATAATATGGCTGGTAGATTATCTGGAAGAGTTAGGCAACAAGCAGCCCAAGAAAATTCTTTACATAGATAATCAGAGTGTTATACAGTTAGTAAAGAACCTGGTCTATCATTCGAAGATAAAACACATCAAAAGACAGTACCATTTAATTCGCAGATCAATGGAAGAAGGTAATATGTGTTTGGAAAAGCTAAAGGGTGCAAAGAATCCAGCAGACATGTTAACAAAATATGTTGATGTTGGGAAACTGAGGTTGTGCAAAACCTTGGTTGGTCTTCTGTAGCTTTCTACAAATGTTGCGGTGCGGTGAAGATATTGATGATGGAGAAACATTTTTCTGAGAATGAAAATTTGGGTTGACTGGATCAGTCTCCAAGTGGGAGTTTATCATCGGTGTTACCATATATATTATTTCTTTTCATCTTTCTCTCTCTATTTTGATCCTAATACTTTCTAAGCTCACTTTCCTTAATTTATCTCAAAGTCATCTCTCTAGAATCATTCTATCGTAGATAAGTTCATTGATAAGCCTTAACTTGTTTTCCATAATAACAACTATCTCAATGGCAGTATCCCTTCATATTTGATATGATTAGTAGACCTTTCCTTCTTATGGAAGAAAATTAACTTAACATAACTTGTGCTATGAGAAATGAATTTTATGGTTCCATAACCCCAAAAATTGGAATGATGAGGTCTTTTGACTGGTTTGATTTTCTAAGGAACAAACTTAGTGGTGCAATTCTTGCATTAATTGGAAACTTGACAATTTAGTATATCTTGATAACCATCAGAATGAATTTTCTGGTTCCATACCCTCAGAGCTTGGAAAGTTGAGGTATCTTCATTTTGTTGATTTTTCATAGAACAAACTTGATAGTGCAATTCCTACGTCAATGGGAAACTTGAGTAATTTATTTTTTCTTTACCTTTATGGAAATCAACTATCTAGTACTATACCCAAAGAACAAGGATTGCTTAGTGATCCTAACACTCTTTAGTGTTTAGATAATAATATTATTGGTATGATCCCTGCTTCCATTATCACAAATTAGTGCATCTTACTTTCTATTAATTGCTTTGCTATCATTATTTAGTCAATTACTAAGTCAAGTTTCTATTGCTATTTTCTTGGGTAGAAATAAAACAATAAATATTACAGCAACCTTAGTATGATTTTATGGGTTATTTCTCAATATTTTAGGATTTCAGTTATGCTTTTAATCTATAAATCTACTGTCATATGCAATTTTATTTTGATGCTTCAATAAAATATTTAGTATATCCTCCAAATTGTAAATTCTTTTATTCCATTAAGAATTTTTTGATCTTTGTATTTATTTTATGGTATTAGATCTTAGTTAAGGTTTCTATAATTGTTTCTAGATTGGTGAGGAAATTCTTATTTGTTAATGGAGCTTTTTAGTAATGAAGTAGTTCTAACACACAGAATGGTATTGAAAAATTTATAGGCATAAAATATAAGTATTAGAGAATATGTATGGAAGCGTATCTTCAAGTACAAGACCTGTGAGAACTAGTAGCTAGTACTGATACAAAAATTCTAGCAGACACTCCTGATAATGCCGAACCTCAAAGAAAATGGGCGATCAAATGTGGAAAGGCCTTATTTGCTTTGTGAACATCAATCAATAAAGAGTTTACTGATCATGTTCATGATGTTAATTCTCCAAAGGAAGCTTGGAAGATTTTTGAAAGACTATTTTCCAAAAAGAATGCAGCAAGGTTATAATTCTTGGAAAATGAATTAGCAACGACGATACAAGAAGATATGTCAATTTCTAAATATTTCTCGCGAGTGAAGAATATTTACACTGAGATCTTTAAAAATTATTGAAGGTCATTTAAGAAGATTTCTCATTAGTGGTTTGAAGAAAGAGTATACACCCTTCATTACATCCATTCAAGGATGGGTAAACCAATCGTTAGTTAAAGAATTGGAGAACTTGTTATCTAATCAAGAAGCTTTGGTTAAACAAATATCCAAAAGCTTCAATATTGAACATGAGGCCATTCTTTTATCTAAAGGAAGTTCAGCCAATGATGATTCAGAAGAAAGTGTTTTTAGGAGAAAGGTTGTTGTTGATTATTTATAAAGTAATAAAACTATAAAGTGTTATTAATGCAAAAAGTCAGGGCATATAAAAAGTAATTATCGTGTGGAGATCTCCAAAGCAAATGTTGCATGGTAAGATGAAGATGATGATCAACTCAAGTGGGAGCAGTATTTCATCATTGAACTGGTAGAACAAAAAGATAATGTTTCTCCTAAATCAATGATAAACACATCTCATGTTAGCTATGTTGATTCTATAAAAGAGTAGATCATTGATTTAGGTTACTCACACCATGTGACGGGCGATGACTCGTTATTTATAGATCTATGATAATATGATGGAGAATGAGTTATTGTTACAGTTGATAATTCTACTTATCCAATAATAAGGGAAGGTGTTATGGAGATTGGAGCTGATAATACAAATATAAGACTAAATGATATATATCATGTTCCAGGTTTAAAGAAAAATTTAGTTTCAGTTTCCTAAATTACTAATGTTGGAAAGCATGTCTTATTTAGTCCAGATGATGTCAAGGTGCTTGATAATATGAAAGAAATTGATGTTAATGTTATCTTTTCTGGTAAAAAGAAAGGCTCTCTTTTTGTCATGTCAACAGGAGAGGCATATGTATAGAAAATAAGTCAGATTGATAGTCTTGCAATATAGCATGCTTGATTAGAGCATTTAAGTTATTAAATGCTATAACATCTCTCCTCAAACAGCTTGTTAGATGGCTTACCAACTCTCAAAAATATTTATGAAAATATGATTTATCAAGGCTGCCATATGGTAAATCACATCATCTTCCTTTTAAAAGATCATCTAACCATAGGTCATTTCCATTTGAGTTAGTACACATAGATTTCATGGGACCAATAATAACCACCAGTTGTAGTGGTTATCGATATGTAATAGTTCTTGTAGATGATTATAACAGATTCACTTGGGTGCATTTTTGAAAGAGAAAGATGAAGCACTTGCTAAGTTCATTGAATTGAATGGAGTTATGGAGAAAGAGTTCAAGTAGAACATAAAATGTTTAAGAAGCTATAACAGCGATGAATTTATGTCAACTGATTTCTTTCAGTATTGCAAGGAAAAAGGCATTCAAACATAAATGACGTGTCTTAACACTCCTCAGCAAAATGTAGTTGAGGAAAGAAAACTGGCGTATCTTGCTTTAGTAAGTTTATCATGGATACATGATAAAAACCTTCTATGGAAGCTTTGCGCAGAAGCATTTCAATGTACATGCCATGTAATAAATCACCTACCTCCTTGGCCTGGTAAAGAAAAAGCTCCTTTTGAGTTATTATTTAAAATAAAGCTAAATGTTAACTACTTTCACATGTTTGAATCTATCTGCTATATTCATTTTTTTAAAAGCTAATTTAACCAAACTTGATATAAAAGCAAAGAAGTGTATTTTTGTTGGTTATGATACATATAAGAAAGACTGGAAATGTATGGATCTAGATACAAAGACTTTGTTACATCTAGAGATGTTGTGTTTGATGAGGTGTTATTATGATATATAACTCAAAGTTTAACTATAAAGAATGTTGAAAGTGATGATAATCAACATGATTTGTTATCTTTAGAAGTAAATGAATAAAAAGATGATGATCTCTCAGTTCAAATTAATCCCTTAAACTCAACAAAAGATGGGCAGGAAACTAGAAGATCTTTAAGGGAAAAGAAACAACCAGGTTACCTTCAAGATTATGAAGTATAGGTGAATGATTGTAGTGTAACCTCATGTTTCTTCATTAGAGCAACAAATAAAGAACCTATAAGCTATGAACATGCTAAATGCTGTCCACAATAAGAAGTAGCAATGCGTGAACAAATTAAAGCTATAAAGAAGAATAATACATGGGAGCTTGTTCCAAAGCTAGAAAATTGCAAACTGATCACTTACAAATGGGTTTACAAATTAAAAATAAAATCATATGGAACAATTGATAGATTCAAAGCTCATCTTGTTGCTCGTGGGTTTTATTAAAGCTATGAAGAAACTTTTAGTCTAGTAGTGAAAATGGTAACAATAAGATCAATTTTTTCACTTGCTGCTTTTAAAATTTGGAAGCTATGGAAACTTGATGTAAAGAATGCATTTATTTATGGCGAATTGGATCGTGAAGTTTTGATGGAATGACCACAATGATTTATCTCAAATCAGTATCTAAGTTACGTTTATCGATTGAAAAAGGTGTTATATGGTCTTAAACAAACACCACATTCTTGGTATGGTAAAGTGGCTCAATCCTTCATCTCTAATTTAGATTTTAGTTTATTTATTAAATTACAATAAAAAATCCACCTATTGGCCTTGTTATACGTAGATGATATGATAATTACTGGTAGTGATGAAGCTGAAATGTCTCGTTTGAGAAATGATTTATCAATACGTTTTGAAATGAAGAATTTAGGTGAAATTGGATGTTTTTTAGGCTTAGAGGTAGAGAAAATAGATCAGGGGTATTTTATATTACAGAGAAGATATGCAAAGAATCTTGTACGTCATTTTGGAATGGTTGAATTGAAAGAAGCAACAACCCCAATGGAACTGAATCTCAAGATAAAGAAAGAGGAAGGGAACTTGCTGAAAGATGCTAGATCATGTTGACAATTTGTTGGAAGTTTGATTTATTTAACTATCACAAGACCATAAATTGCATATTCTATTAAAGTTGTTTCTTAATTCATGCAAAGTCTAAGAGTTCTTCATTTAAATGCTGCAAAAAGGATTCTACGTTACATTATAGGATCTGCTCAATTTGGCCTCTTGTACAAGAAAGTGAATAATTTTCTCTTATAGAGATTTACTGATGCTGATTGGGCAGGTGATGCAATTGATCATCATTCAACTTCAGGATACTTTGTCACTATTGGCATAACTACTATTTCTTAGTGTAGTAAAAACCAATATGTTATTGCTTTGTCAATCACTGAAGCTGAATATATAGTTGCAACAATGGCAACACAAGATTGCATTTGGTTAAAGTGTTTAATTCAAGATATTTTTGGTAAGGTGGATTATGCTATGCAAATTCAATGTGACATTGAGAGTGCTATAAACTTGCATCTAATCCGATGTTTCATGGATGAACAAAGCACATAGAAGTTCGTCTCCATTTTTGTTAGAGAAAAAGTCTTGAATGAAGAAATTGATTTGAAAGGGATCCATACTAGTGAACAAGTTGCAGATGTATTCATAAAAGCTTTGCCCAAGCCTTGTTTTGAAAAGTTTAGAGCTACATTTGGAGTTATTAGTAGTAAGTATGGACTAAGGGGGAGTATCACAAATTAGTGCATCTTACTTTCTGTTATTTGCTTTACTGTCATTATCTAGTCAATTACTAAGTCAAGTTTCTGTTGCTATTTTCTTGAGTAAAAATCAAATAATAAATATTGCGGCAACCTTAGTCCAATTTTATGGATTATTTCTCATAAATCTACTGTCTGATGTAACTTTATTTTGATGTTTTAATAAAATATTCAGTTTATTCTCGAGATTGTAAAGTCTTTTGTTCCATTAAGAATTTCCGATCTTTGTATTTATTTTATTTGTAGCAAATTTGACTAACTTATCCAATCTCCTCCTGCAAAAGAACCATCTTAACGGTAGAATCCTAGCTTCTATTGAAAATTTGGCAAAACTATCATCTATTGGCAAAACTATCATCTATTAGTCTTTGAAACAACCAACTCTCTAGATCCATACCTCACGAAATTAGATTAATGACATCTCTCGCTACTATTAATTTATCATTCAATAATCTCTCTGATTCAGTCCCAACTGGTATTGCAAATTCGAATTCTTCGATCTTTCCAATGATGAATTATTTGGAACTCTACCAGTAGAGATGAAGAACCTCACTCACCTGTCTTCTTTCCAGTTATATTCTAATAACTTAAGAGGCCATTCACCAGTCCAATTACGAGAACCTTGAAAAACTGCAGCAGCACACTCAGGATCCATCTTGAGAAAAATCAACTCACTGAAAATATATCAGAAGGTTTTGGGACATATACTCATCTGAATTTTCTGAATTTAAGTGATAACAAATTTTGGGTTGATCTTTCATGGAAATAGGAGGATTTTTATAATTTTTCAACCTTCAAAATCTTAAAAAATATCATTTGAGGCATGATTCTAGCTGAGCTTGTTAGAGCAACTCCATTACAACTCCTTTGTCAGCAAAATCAGTTCTGGACCGTAAAACAGAGTAAAGCAAAGAAAGAAGATAGAGAAAAAACAACTAATTGTATTTCACTCAATAAAAATTCTAATTACATTATTCTATTATATAGTTGAATAGAAGTAAACTGTTGCTAATATTTTGCCCATTAACGGCATTATTCCCTACAAAATAGCCACTTACATTTGACTAAGAAAAAATAGTAAAAATAATAGGAAAACAAATAACTAAATGACAAGTTTGACCACATCATTCACCCCCTCAAACTTGTTTAACACCGATCTTGTCTCTAAGCTTGAAGAACCTCTATCGTGTAAGAGGTTTTGTTAATACATCAGCCAACTGCACCTCAGTTTTGGTGTATTCTAACTTGACATCTCCATTTTGAACACACTCTCGAATAAAATGGAATCTTATATCAATGTATTTACTTCTTTCATGGAAAACTGGATTCTTGGCTAATGATATTGCTGATATATTATCAACTTTCAACATTGGTTTAACATGATTGTCCCCTCTCATGCTTTCAATTAACTTTGCAAGCCAAATTCCCTGACACGCACCACCTGTTGCTGCAATATATTCTGCTTCGCATGATGACAAAGCAACAATTCTTTGCTTCTGTGGCACCCAAGTAATGGGACTTTCACTCAAGAAAAACATTATCCCTGATGTGCTTTTTTGATCGTCAGTATCTCCTGCAAGATCACTATCACTATAGCCAACCAGCTCCTCAAAATTTTGATTTTTCTTATACACAATTCCCATTCCAACAGTACCTTTCACATGTCTAAGAATTTGTTTAGCAGTATTCATATGTGACACTGTTGGTGTGTCCATATATTGGCTAATAACACCCACAGAGTAAGCAAGATCAGGACGAGTATTAACCAAATACCTTAAACTTCCGATGATGCTCCTGTACTTAATGGTATCTACAAGGGGCTCACCATCATGCTTGCTCAATTTGCTTCTTGGATCCATAGGAATGTGACAGCTATTGCAACTTGACATTCCTACTTTTTCAAGTATCTTACTAGCATAACTTGTTTGATATAAAGTTATAGAATCTAAATTCTGTTTTACCTCAATTCCTAGATAATAGCTCAGAAACCCCAAATCACTCATCTTAAACATTCTCATCATTTCTTGTTTGAATTTTTCAATAAGTTTTTCATTTGATCCAGTGAGAATTAGATCATCAACATAGATCCCTACCATTATTATATCATCCGCCTCCTTCTTCATGTAAACTGCATGCTCAAATGGACACTTCTTGAAACTGAGTGATTTTAAACATCGATCCAGCTTGGTGTTCCACGCTCTTAGGGCCTGTTTTAAGCCGTATAAAGCTTTTCACAGTCTCAACACTTTCAGTGGGTTGTTTTTGTCGATGAAGCCATCTGGTTGTCTCATGTATACCTCCTCTTCGAGTTCCCCATTTAGGAATGCTGTCTTGACATCCATGTGATGAACTTTCCACTGCTTCTGAGCTGCATAAGCAAGTATGGTTCTTACAGTTTCCATTCTTGCTACAGGAGCAAACACTTCTTTATAATCGACACCATATTTTTGCACATATCCTTTTACTACAAGTCGGGCTTTGTGCTTGACTACTTTTCCTTTTAGATCTTTCTTCAATTTAAAAATCCATTTGAGTCTCACAGCCTTTTGATTTGTGGGTAAATCCGCAAGCTCCCAAGTTCCATTTTTCTAAATTGAATCTATCTCCATTTCCATTGCTTGCCACCAATTTTCATTCCGTATTGCTTCCTCATACTATGTTGGCTCCTCCATGGATAAGAAGCATAGGCCAAATTCTTCGTCCACTTCTCTGGTTTCATTGTAGATTTCCTACAATGATCTGAACTTTCGCGGCGGGGTGGAGCTTGAATCTGAAGTTGGTGTGCGGGTAGGAGTGGATTGTACCGATAAGAAAGGTGATACATTCCCCTCCTCCATTACTGCAGTAGCACCCCCTGCACCACTAAAATGTACAGTAAAGGTACCGCTATTTTCCTGCTCCTCTTCTTTTCTTTCAATCTGCCATGGCCAGCTTTTCTCCTCTTTGAAAATCACATCTCTGCTTATTATCACTTTCTCCTTATTTGAATCATAGACTCGGTATGCCTTCGATCCTTCCTCATATCCAAGCAAGACTCCTTTTATGCTCCTATCATCAAGTTTTATAAGATGAGATGACATATGCTTAACATGAGCAAGACACCCAAATACACGTAAATTTGTATATTTGGAGTCTTCCCACACCAAGCTTGATATGGTGTCATCCCTTCTAAACTTTTAGTTAGGCACCTGTTCAATAAATAAACAGAAGTTTTTACTGCTTCACCCTACAGAGTCGCTGGTAAATTCCTGCTCTTCATAATACTTTTGGTCATCTCCAGAACAGTCTGGTTTCTTCTCTCCATGACACCGTTTTGTTGTGGAGAAAACGGTGCAGTGAGATGTCTTTTCACCCCCTCATCTTCACAGTATTTCTTGAATTCAATTGACATGAATTCTCCCCCTCGATCTGTTCTGAAACATTTCACCTTCTTACCAACTTCAATTTCGGCCTGCTTCTTGAATTTTTTAAATGCTTCAAAAGCTTCACTTTTGCATTTCAACAGGAACAAACACATGAAGCGTGAGTAATCATCTACAAGAAGTAT
>CANYBF010532842.1:0-47258 GCA_948192965.1 Dalechampia spathulata
ACATTAACATTATATTATCATTATCTTTTTACATTATTTTTAAAAATTACTTACTTAATTTACTAATTCAATTTATTATTATCATCTACAAAATATTCATCAATTTTTACATTTTAATCATTATTATAAATTATATTTACCAAGTTTACATTTTAATAATTAATATAAAATTTTTTTATTTTAATAATTAATATAAATTATTTTTACATGCAATCATATCATAATTATTGGGATTGCAAATTTGCAAGTAAAATTGATAATAATACTGCCGATTTCAATTCAATTGATAATTTATCGGCTCATAAATCAAGCTACTAAAATCAATCGTCAGATTCTTTGTAGGAGACACTTTATTTTACCAGTGAAATCGGTAGTACTGCACGGATTTCACTTGTAAAAAATTGATTTATTTATATCAAAATTATCATATTATTTCAAAAAATATTTTTAAAATCACATTATTTTTGAAATTATTTCAAGTCCCACAATATGTACCGGGATTTAACTAAAATTATGATACTAGCAAGAATCAAGAAAATGATGTCGAATAGGTCCAACTTACATGACGATGTCTGATTTTATAATATTTAATTTGGCATTACAGATTTTATAATATGGAAAGGACATTATTAAAGACAAAGAAAACAACCTCTGAACGGCTGCCATGTTTGACATAGAAATCAAGGTTTTGGTCCAATTAACTTCTTCTCTAATCTCTCCTTTTTTCTGGAGATAAAAGCCACACTACACTTGCCTCGTATCTTCTTCCTCTCTTCTTTACTTTAGACGATTTCGATTTCGTTTTCCAAGGAATTGTCAATGTTAAGACGAAACTTGAAGCTAAACCACCCAATATATCCTCTAACCGATACAATCAATGGCGGAAGAAACGGCCGAAAAGTCTCCTGACTTGCCCGGAGAACAAGTCCATACTCACTTGTCCACTTCAGCCTGCAGAGCCGTTACCAGAAGATGGGCTTCCCTCACTGCTTTCGTCTTCTTCGTCTTGCTTCTTGTTGGTTCTTTCTTCTTCAGATTCCATACTGTAAGTTTCTTCTCCATTTCCTTCTCCGCTATTGATTCCACAGTTCATTTGATTATAATCCCGTCAAGAACATGCTAATCTTTCAGGATTTTGAAACTTTTCGTAGCCCAATTCACTCTAAAAGGAGGATATGATGAATTTTACAGAAATCTTTTAGATTTACTCTATGGTTATGTGGGCAAACTAGCATAATAATATTGGATTCATTCTTGGATCGTCATACGAAAAAGAAATCCTTTGGCTCAATCAACTTGTCTGCAACTTGACCAACTCGACCAATAGGAAGCTACCCACGTGTTGTTTGCTAAAGGTTTTCTTTTAAAAAAATCCCATTTGCTCATCTCCATTATTAGTGTTGACCGTTGTGAACAAGTGGCGCAAGTGTATATATACTTTGATAGAAATGTTTGTCCCATGCTCTCCAATTGATGGGAACTTGCCTTTTATTATGTGTCTGATCTGTCAACCATTTGATTGGGTTCTTTAATTTTCAGTTTGAAATCAGTGAGGATTTTGTCACCTCGCTAAGTACGACTGACCCAAGTATCGAAAGTTCCCCTCCTGAAGCCTCCAGACTGAACTGCTCTTACCCAATTACGGCAAACACATGCAAACTCAACGACACCCATGTGCCATTTCATGCCAATAATCAATCTTCGAATACTTCGTGCCCGGAGTATTTCCGGTGGATCTACGAAGATCTACGGCCTTGGGCTAGTACGGGTATATCCAGGGAAACTCTGGAAAGTGCCAAGGAATTTGCAACTTTCAGGCTAGTGATTGTTGACGGCAAGGCATATATAGAGAAATATCACGGCTCTTATCAAACCAGAGATTTGTTCACAGTATGGGGTATTGTTCAGCTTTTAAGGTTGTACCCTGGCAGGGTACCAGACTTGGAGCTTATGTTTCAATGTGGGGACATGCCTGAGATTCAGAAAGGAGACTATCAAGAACCCAATAATGCCACTGTACCTCCTCCTCCTCCGGCGCTGTTCCAATATTCCGGAACTGATTCAGCATTTTCCATAGTTTTCCCTGATTGGTCATTTTGGGGTTGGTAATGCCTTGTTTTAGTTTCCTCTTCAAGATTTTTCTGCACTTTTTTTAAAAAACATTAGATGATCATTTCGTTCTAAAATTAAGAAATATTTAATATGTCTACGACAGGGTTGAAGTGAACATAAAACCATGGGCCAGAACGCTAGGGGGAATAATAAGAGGCGGCGAAAGGAAGAAATGGATGGACAGGATACCGTATGCCTACTGGAAAGGAAACTTCCATGTCAGTCGTAATAGGAAAGATCTTATGAAGTGCAATCCATGGCTTTTTTTTGACTGGAATGCTCGCCTCTATTCCCAGGTCAGTTAGGTTTCTTTCTTGCCTTCAGTTTTTTTCCCATGTCATAAGCAAATAATCACCGTACCCTGTAATGAATTTCAATCTTATAACAAAGCTTTTCAATAGATTAACTTTGCCCAGTTCCAAAAAGCTCAATTCTCTATCTTCCAGGACTGGGGTAAAGAAATACATGGTGGATATAAGCATTCTCATTTAGAAGATCAATGCACCCACAGGTATACCAGCATCCCATTGTTTTATTTAATTATTTATTCAGCTTGTTTTCTATATGGATGATGGAAATTTGATTTTTGTTTTGGTTGCACAGGTACAAAATATATATAGAAGGAAGGTCATGGTCAGTGAGCGACAAGTTTATACTAGCATGTGATTCCATGGTGTTGCTTGTAAAACCCGATTACTATGATTTCTTCATGAGGAGCTTGGTTCCATTGCAACACTATTGGCCCATCAGGAAGACAAATAAGTGCAGAGATATCAAGTTCGCTGTCAACTGGGGCAATTCTCACTCTGATCAGGTATATATATATTCCATGGTCATTTACATTTTAATCTCGTCTGAACCAAATCATTATTGCAAGTGAAATTAACATGATATATTTCAACTACAGGCACAGGCAATTGGAAAAGAAGGAAGCAGATTTATTCGGGAAAATCTGAAAATGGAATACGTGTATAGCTACATGCTTCATTTGTTGACGGAGTATGCAAAACTGTTGAAATTCAAACCAGAAATACCTCAAGGAGCATATCAAGTATGTGCAGAATCAATGGCATGTCCTGAAAATGGTATAGTAAGAAACCTTTTGGAGGAATCAATGGTAAAATCTCCAAGCAATACAACTCCCTGTGCCATGCCTCCTCCGTATGATCCTGACGCTCTTCAGAACCTGTTAGAGAGGGACGAAAACATCAGAAGACAAGTTTTGAAGTGGGAAAATGGGCACTGATAAAAGGACAAACCAGACCCGATTCATTCTTGAAGAGAAGAAGAGCATGACATAAATTACGGCCGTGTTCTTCCATATTGTCAAAGCTGAAGATACAAAAAGTAGGGCATCAAAGTAGGTTTTTGTTTTTGTTTTCTTCCCGTTCTCCACAACAGACAAACAGGGAAGAACAATAATAGGGAATATACAAAACAGTGTAATAAGTAATTGGATTTAGATTTGAAGAAATTATTAAATTTTTTTGGATACAAATTTAATTGTTAATTGCTGTATTTTCATGAATATTAATATAATAAATATGATTATACTCTAATAATGAAATGTGTTTCTATATGTATGTAAAAGAGAGAATCTAGATGAATATGGTTGCTATATGTATGCTATTTCCTTTTTATAACAACAATAAATCAATTTCCTAATCGGTTAATATTGTTAGTCAAGTAAAAGCCAGCCTCCTCAACCTTTTCATTTTAAAGAGATTAGGAGGCTGCATTATACCATTAAATCCATGGCAGAAGATGCTCGCATGTCTCGCAGATCCTCTACTTTCAGATTGCCTCCTTCCAATGTTGTTCCAATCTCCTTCTTCATCCTTGTCTCTGGCGGTTCCCTTTGCTGGGTTTACTTTGTAAGTCTCCTTTGTTCTTTGCTTTTTCTGTTCCAAACTAATGAAAATGGCTCTTGTAAGTCCTTGTCTCCCCCATCTTTCCAAGTTGTAATTTTCTTAAATTTTCAGTCTCTGACAATCTTTGATGCTAATGAGGCATATGTTAGCGACCAAGAAGGGCCTGCTGCAAGTTATCGGTCTCTCAGAAAAACTGAGTTGCAGCCTCAGAATTTGAATGAAATCATGACCAAACAACCATCATCGGATGCAACATGTCCCGAGCACTTCCGGTGGATCCATGAAGATCTTCGGCCATGGAAGGAAGTAGAAATTTCAAGGGATATGGTGGAGAGAGCGAAGGATTCTGCAGATTTTAGACTGGTGATTTTGAAGGGGAAAGTATATGTAGAGAAATTTCGAAAGGCGTATGAGACGAGAGACTTGTTTAGCATTTGGGGTATCTTGCAGCTTGTCAAATTGTACCCTGACAGAGTACCGGACTTGGAGCTGATGTTTCATTGCGGTGATAGACCAAAGATTAACGAAACAAACCACCAACCAGTTGCTCCCATGTCGCCACCACCCATGTTCCAATACTGTAAGCGTGAAGGTCAAACCGGCATTCTTTTCCCTGATTGGAGTTTCTGGGGTTGGTAAATGCTTCTATATAACCCACTTTAGCATTTCCCTTTCTAACTATATTCAATCCATGCATTTGTTCTTATTTTACTGAAGTTACCATTATGGTTAATGACCTGATCTGTTCTTTTAAATGAAGGGCTGAAGTGAACCTAAAACCATGGAAAAGTTTGATAGAGAACATGAGAGAAGGCAACAAGAGGACTCGGTGGAAGGATAGACAACCTTATGCCTATTGGAAAGGCAACCCTTATGTCAACCACATCAGGCCCTTGCTCATGAAGTGCAATGTTTCCGACAAATATGATTGGGGTGCCAGACTCTTCATGCTTGTAAGTTTTCCAGGTTGATCCCTTCGTCCGTTCTTGCAAATATTCATATATCTGTATCGACAAAATCAGAACAAAAATTCCTGATAATCATTATGATCATATTCAGGATTGGAGAAGAGAAGCTAAAAATGGGTACAACAACTCGAACCTAGAAGATCAATGCACCCACAAGTAGATCTTTGTATCTGTATATTAAATTTTCTTTTCTCGTTTATGGTTATTGTTGAAGTCTTTTCACGTTTTGATATTTTATGGATAAACCGGCGGGAAGATACAAGATTTACGCAGAAGGTTTCGGATGGTCCGTGAGCAAAAAATACATACTGGCATGTGACTCGATGGTCTTGTCTATAAAGCCCGAGTTCTACGACTTTTTCGGTAGAAGCTTGGTGCCAATGCAGCACTTCTGGCACATTAGACCTAATAATATGTGCAAAGATATTAAGCTGGCAGTGGAATGGGGAAACAATCACACCCATCAGGTAATAAAACAAGACTTGGTCTTTTCTTTTTATCCAGTATCGAACCTGGTCTGAACGAAAGAATTCGTTTATGCTGCTAATCATGAACTCGCAGGCAGAGGCTATAGGAAAAGCTGGAAGCAAATTTATTCAAGAAAATCTGAAAATGGAGCATGTGTATGATTACATGATTCATGTGCTCGGTGAGTATGCGAAACTCATGAAATTCAAGCCTGTCATACCTAAAGGAGGAGTCGAAGTCAGTCCACAAACAACTGTGAGGTCCGAAACCGGCAGCTGGAAGAAGTTGATGGAGGAATCCATGGTGAAATCTCCAACAAAAAGACCGCCTTGTAGACTGCCTCCCCCTTACGAATCCAATCACCTTCGGTCCATTTTCCAGAGAGATGGCAACATTTACAGACTAGTAGAAACATGGGGAGATGAATATTGGAAATTGCAAGCTGTTTAGGACCAAGTCATAAGGCGTGTACGAAAATTTCTTGCATCCACATTATCATAATCTTGAGAAAAGCCGAATAATGTCAGTCATAGTTATTCCTGCTTAAAAAATGAACAGAAGAATTAACCAGTAAGATATTAGGTGATTACCAAGACAAAGAGATATGCGCAAAGTCAGCATCATCAATCATCCAAAGCTACACTCTGCTAACCTCATCATCCATATAAATACAATAAACTGGTAAAACGTTAGGTGTCGATGATGTTACCCACTAATAGCATTTTTGCATAATTAACATGGATTCAGTTGACCCCGAAAACTTCTATTATTATGGTCAAGTTGATTTTAAGTACTTATCTTGTATAACATTAATTAACTTAATCCATACGTAAAAATGGGTCTTGACAAGTTTATTTCCGGACGTCATTTTTGTGCAAGTTACTGACTCTCAAGTCATATTTTTATGCCAAGGACTACATCTGGGTTAATGGTAAAACGAAAACCAGAATGTTTGTTTACTAGACGCATGAAGAACATGAATACAATATTTTTGTGTTAATCATAGTAAATAATATCAATAAATATAAGCAGAAATGGCTATCAAGGAAAATATAAATATTTAAATATTCGAATAAATATATTGAAATGGACGACCAGACCGTGTTTCAGATTGTAGCATCTGCTGCGTGGGTAGCATTCCTTCTATATATATACGTCAAGGACATTGGAAATTTCTTCGTCAAATCAAAACAAAACCATCATCCAACCACTTCTGTTGTTGTTTTTCTAATTTCCAGTTCCTTTCTTTCTCTCTTCCGGGATCCATCTTATGTAGCCTTCATCTTTGTCATTCTCATTTTTAAACTCGGAAGACCCCTCTGTTTTTTCTTTTCCAAGGAGCTCAACCTCTGATCGTCTCTGCTTCTCTCAATTTCTTGAAGCTTGTTGATAACAGGTCAGTTTGGCTGGTATTTCTTTTGCTTTTATTCCCCTTTTTTCAAGGTGTTCCGTTGTTTTAGTTTGGTTTTTGCTGAAAAAGTTTCTTTCTTTCCGATTGTTCCTCTGTTTCGAGTTTCCTCCATGTCCGAATTGAAAACTCCTCTGTTTGTTTCAAAAGAAAATTTTGCTTGTCAGTTTCGAGCGTAAGTTGCTTATGATGTAAACTAACAAGTTACCGAAAAAATGAAATTCCTTTCAATTGTTTCGGCTAATTTCAAACTTGAGTTTTACAGGAAATATGTATTTTCTTTCTTAAAAGAACAGGACATGTTAGGATTATGTCTGCCTGCCTTGAATATATTGAAACTGATTCCATGATTCCTAAAATATTGTGGTTCTGCTTTTCTGTTATTGAAAATCTTGAAAAAGAAATAAAATTGGATTCTTACAACGTATCCATTCTGAAATCTTGAAAAAGAAACAGCTTGTCACCTTTTCTTGTTCTTTTTCCTATTCTCATTCATTTTTTTAAAAAGATTTTCTGATTGACAAGTTATTGATTTGGATTGCAAGAAGCTGAAGTCGCTTTTCTTGAAGCTTTAGACAGAAACTCTCTTTTGTTCCTTTCGAAACTTGGAATACTCTTAATGAGATGTTTTGACCCTCTTAATGTCTTTTAATTTCTATGACTTGATTAAGTTCTTCTCCATTAAAAGATTCTTCCAAGGTATCAAATTAAGGAATCCTGAAGCTTAACTCCTTTCCTCAATGTCTAAAATGCTGTCTTAATGCAGTATATATCGAGATAATTCCCGCGGACTACTGTAAGGCCTTTTCTGCTAATTCATGCCAGTTCGATATGAGATGTTCCATAACAGTTTTTGCTGATATAAAATTGAATGGTTGGCTGTGACATATCAGCTACTGCTTGTCCTGTAGCGAATGGAGTGTTAAACGAGGATTGACCTTTGATACTTCCTTTTGGCATCGTTCGTCATTGTTAATGGTTAATTTCTTCCATGGCAGGTGTTTGCTTGTTTCCTTCGATATTCTGCAAACAGCTATTCATCGCTCTCCTTGATTACATCACTTCTTCCTCAATCCGGCAGAAGATAAGGTAAAAAGTTCGATGAGTAATCTCAAGCTAGGGGTAGAGGTTGTGAGTGCCCACGATCTCATGCCTAAAGATGGGCAGGGAACATCTAGTGCATTTGTAGAGATTCATTTCGACCATCAGAGGTTCCGTACCACTACCAAATACAAGGATCTCAATCCTGTTTGGAACGAGAGCTTCTACTTTAACATCTCTGATCCAAACAACCTATCCAACCTCGTTCTTGAAGCTCAAGTTTTTAATCATGAGGAAGCAAAAAACCCAAAATCTTTCATTGGCAAGGTTCGTCTTACTGGAACATCATTTGTCCCTTATTCTGATGCTGTTGTTTTGCATTACCCTCTGGAAAAGCGAAACCTTTTTTCTCGTGTCAAAGGAGAGCTTGGTTTGAAAGTATTTTTTACTGATAATCCTCCTATGAGATCCATAAACCCACTTCCTGCTATCGATTCCTCTCTGTTTCGAGATTCACATTCAACAAGAGGCGAGCTACCAGAACAACAGATTCCCTTCTCAGTCTCGAAATTGTTCTCTGATGACAAGACTCCGTCAAGGCATGTGTTTAATCACCTTCCAAATGACAGCCACCCTCCAAAGCCACAGCCTCAGCAGCAACATGTCCCTGTGGCAGCAGTCCAACAAGCAATGAATTATGGGGCTCATGAGATGAGATCTGAACCTCAGGCTACAAGAATTGTTCGCATGTATTCTGATTCATCATCGCAGACTGCTGATTTTGCTCTCAAAGAGACTAGTCCTTTCCTTGGAGGGGGCCAAATTATTGGTGGGCGAGTAATCCGTGGGGACAGACCTGCCAGCACATACGATCTTGTTGAACAGATGAAGTATCTTTTCGTAAGAGTTGTAAAGGCTCGTGAACTTCCTAGCAAGGATGTTACAGGAAGCCTTGATCCATATGTTGAAGTTAGAGTTGGGAACTACAAAGGAATTACTAAACACTTTGAGAAGAAGCAAAACCCTGAGTGGAATCAAGTGTTTGCCTTTGCAAGGGACAGGCTGCAGTCATCTGTCCTGGAAGTTGTGGTGAAGGATAAGGATCTAGTGAAGGATGACTTTGTTGGAATTGCAAGATTTGACATGAATGAGATTCCAACACGGGTTCCTCCTGATAGTCCATTGGCGCCAGTATGGTTTCGGCTCGAAGACACAAAAGGGGATAAAGTTAAAGGGGAACTGATGCTTGCTGTCTGGTATGGTACTCAAGCTGATGAGGCATTCCCTGATGCTTGGCACTCGGATGCTGTTACACCTACTGATAGTTCCTCCGTGATCTCAGCACATATTCGCTCAAAGGTTTATCATTCTCCCAGATTATGGTATGTCCGCGTCAATGTGATCGAGGCACAAGACCTGGTTGTCCCCGACAAGAATCGGTTCCCTGATGCTTATGTTAAGGCACAGATTGGCAATCAAATCCTGAAGACAAAGATGGTCCAAACTCGAACCATGAACCCAATATGGAACGAAGATTTGATGTTTGTTGCTGCAGAGCCATTTGAAGATCATTTGGTCCTTTCAGTTGAAGATAGAGTTGGCCCCAACAAAGACGAGAGCATTGGTAAGGTTGTTATACCGTTAAACTCCGTTGAGAAGCGCGCTGATGATCGACTTATCCGTAGCCGGTGGTTCAACTTTGAAAAGTCCATTTCAGCTGCCATGGATGAGAAGCAAGCTAAAAAAGATAAGTTCTCCAGTCGACTCCATCTTCGAGTCGTGCTTGATGGAGGTTATCATGTGTTGGACGAGTCAACTCACTACAGCAGTGATCTTCGACCAACAGCAAAGCAGCTTTGGAAGCCATCTATAGGTGTATTGGAACTTGGAATTCTTAATGCTGATGGGCTCCACCCAATGAAAACAAGGGATGGAAAGGGAACTTCTGATACATATTGTGTAGCAAAGTACGGTCACAAATGGGTTCGGACTCGAACCATAATCAGCAGCCTTGGCCCGAAATATAATGAGCAGTACACTTGGGAGGTGTATGATCCTGCAACAGTTCTTACCATTGGAGTTTTTGATGATAGCCATATCGGTAGTTCAGATGGCAACAATAAGGATGCAAAAATTGGCAAGATTCGGATTCGGCTCTCTACTCTTGAAACTGGTCGTGTTTATACGCATTCGTACCCATTATTAGTGCTTCATTCTTCAGGTGTTAAGAAGATGGGTGAATTACATTTGGCGATAAGATTTTCATGCACATCAATGGTGAACATGATGTCTCTCTACACACGACCCCTTTTGCCAAAGATGCATTACACAAGGCCATTGTCTGTGATACAGCAGGACACGTTACGGCGCCAAGCTGTCAACATAGTAGCAGCTAGACTTGGTCGGGCAGAACCGCCTCTCAGGAAGGAAGTTGTTGAATATATGTCTGATGCAGATTCTCATCTGTGGAGCATGAGGCGGAGTAAGGCAAACTTCTTCAGGCTGATGTCAGTCTTTTCTGGATTACTTTCTGTTGGAAGATGGTTTGGTGAAGTTTGCATGTGGAAAAATTCCTTCACTACTGTGCTCGTACACCTCCTCTTTGTGATGCTTGTGTGCTTTCCGGAATTAATTTTGCCAACGGTGTTCCTGTACATGTTTGTAATAGGGCTCTGGAATCATCGAATCCGACCTAGATATCCTCCGCACATGAATACAAGAATTTCTTGTGCAGATGCTATTCATCCTGATGAGCTTGACGAGGAGTTTGATACATTTCCAACAACACGGAGCGCAGAGATGGTCCGCATGAGGTATGATAGGCTAAGAATTGTGTCTGGTAGGGTCCAGACCGTGGTAGGTGATATTGCGAGTCAAGGAGAGAGGTTTCAGTCCTTGTTGAGTTGGCGGGATCCTCGTGCCACAACTATATTTCTGACATTGTGCTTGGTGTCTGCCATTGTATTGTATACAACACCGTTTCAGGTGCTTGCTCTTGTCGTTGGATTCTTCTCTATGAGGCATCCCAGGTTCAGGCGTAAAACACCATCGGCACCTATCAATTTCTTTCGTCGCCTCCCTGCCAGGACAGATAGTATGTTGTAAACAAGTAACCTGAGTTTTCCGGCAAGGCATCTCTCACTAGTTTCTCTATCTTGGTTTTCTTTGGTGTTGCTTTTAGAGCTATGCTATGTTTTTCCATAAATCTATTGCTTCTCATTGATGGAAATCAGCACAAGTGTATACATGATAATTTATAGTTCTTATTTCACAGCGCTGTATATTAGAATAGTTGTAAATTGTATAGTGGCATGAGCTTGTTTATCATTCTACTCTAGCTCCAAGCTTATATCATATTCGCAAAGTATCTGGAACTCCCATGGATATGAAGGATGAAAGTAAAACAAATCAAGAAAGGAGAATCCTATTAAACACCCACTTATATTGTCGAACCATCCTGCAGAAACGGCTATCACCAACCATCATCAGAATGATACAGTTTATGATATTCTGATGGCGCATCGCCATCACACCATGTGCAAAGCTGTTTATTGTCATCGTTACTTTTTGATGGCCGGTTACCAGCGGGAAACACTTGTATGTAGCGTACATCCTGCCTGCTTTACAGCAATCAGAATCATTTTCTTGATAGAATTGTCCTTCCTGCCGCTCATCATGCCGTTAAGCCTGCAACTTTGAGACTGCGTTAAGAACAATAAATTGATCGACGACACCATGGAAAGACAAAACTTTCATTATCATAATTTTGTTTCTCTGGACACCTGTTGTTTTCGTATTTATTATGAATGAAAATTTATCCATTTCTAAAATGAATATTGGTAAAATATGCCCATAGGTGTAATGCTTAGTTTATCACTTCCCAGTGCTGAATGCAGAACATTTAATGCAAGATTTCAAGATTAGTCCACGACCCTTTAATGTGGAAGATATCTTCGGGAAGTCTCATAGTTCCTGAAGGATGAAAACTACGGAATGATCCATAAATTTTCCTTCTTTTAGCAATATTTCACTCAATGTTTGAAACATAATGGTGCATCAAGCTGTTTACATGACAAGTTACGCAATGAAAGATCCTCCACAATTTACAAATTGATGGGAGGACAATAGTTATGACAGTGGGGAAACACGACAATAGGCTGCAAATCGTACAGAACCTAAATGATTATCATAATTAGGATCTGAACCAGCGAACAGCAGTAGCCTTGCCAGAGTAAGAAATTCCGGCCTTTGATTAGCTACAGTGGGTAACCTGCAGAATTCCATCTACTGGACTAAGAAGGGTAAGCTTTGTATCTTTCATCAAATCAATGGGTGACCCGACGGGGCAACCACACCAAATTTTAAAGAGAAGACTAGAAGCAACAGTGACTACTGCCCACTAATGATTTCAAAATTGACACTTAACTTCCTCCGACAGAATGACGAGTTAAATTCACCACTTTAACTAAAATTTCCAACTAATCGGTCATCAAGCTACAAAAGGAGTACAATCCATCAAAAGGTTAAATGAAGCGAGAAAGAAATGCCTTCCCCTGAGAATCAGCCGGACTTCAATCCTCATCACTGGACGTCAGAGTATGAGATTTAAGTTGATGCTGAAACAGCACAATATACACATCCTCCATGGAACGGTAAATTGAAATTTATCATCCTCGCATCAAGTCAATGTCGATATGCGTGTTGCGTATATCCACAGCCTGTGAATCAGGCCATAAACCAACTGAAGAGGTCGGAGTAAGGTTCTGACTTGGTTGGAGAGCGGTTGGAGTTACTGGATTCTCAACTATCTGATGCCCATCTCTGGCCCCTTCGTGACTTTCCTCTTTCTTGTTCTTCGTCTTCGAACCGCCCCATAAGAAACTTCCCACTATCACCTGAAGTAAATCATGCAAGACAACTGAATCATGTCTAATACTGATTTGGAACTGAATATGCAACCACCAAGCGCAAATTTTTATACTTGTTGATTTGGAAGACTAAAGAATGCTGAAGAAAATGTTACCTGAACTGGGCTTGCAGCAATAAGCATGCCTGCAACTCCTCCACCAATGACACGACCATCAGGACTAGCAAGAGAGACGCTCAGGCCACCAGTTCGATTGCGGGACCCAGCATTATTTGTGACCAAATACGAGCCTGACAAGCATAAAATCTCAAAGCGCCCCTACAGAACAAACCAATACTTACTATTTCAGCAGAAGCAACTAAAAAGGACTCAAATACTAATAACAAAAGAAGTAACATCGGGCAGCTAAGATCGTAGAGAGGAATTTTACAGAACTCGGTCAGTTTTTGACGTTCAAATGCTATTAAAGAGAGAATCAAACCTCATAGGTGACGGTGCCCCCAGAAGTAGACGGCTGACGAAGAGTCACAGTAGAGACAGCACCAGTTGCCGACAAGATACAAAGAGCTCTTGGTCCTTGCTGTGAGAAAGACATTATTTTCGTTGCAATGTCCTGTAAAGAAATTGAACATTTTTAATTACCAAAGAAGAACGCTGCCATTAAACAAAAAGGCAACAGAAATCGATGGAAATATTAGATTTGAATCCTTGAAGAAGCATAAATCTTCTGTTTTTCTTTCTTATAACCGTACTATCATTGGTTTTCCATTCTTGATGTTGTCACATCTCCCTCCTGGACTTTGTTTGGCATACAGCATTCAAAGGAAGATGTATGAACAGATTTCAGGGAACGTAACACATATCTAGCCCAAACCTACAAGACTAAACTTGAAATTTTTTTCATTCATTTTGAAAATTGAAACATCCTCGTATAGGTGGTCCTAAACTTCAGAAGCCAAATGCTATTAATATATGTCTTCTCCGCGTGCACTTTGTTTACATGATTTATAGCATATCGTGAAAAAGAATATGTGAAAAACAAACGAAAAACATCATACTTCGCCTACTGCAACGGTAATGATATGCGGAGTAAAACCCATCCCAGCAGAACCAGACAGCCATTCACCTAGCAAAACAGGTTACAGTTTGCATCAATCAAATACCAACAATGGCTAGTGCATCAAGGGAAATTTCTGACGATACACTTTTACAAAAATCTGTCAAATTATAGCTATTTGACAAGGTATGATGGTTCTTAAGCGCCAAGTTTGAAACTACAAGGCTGAAAGAATTAAATAATCATGTAAAGCACAAGCATATATCAGGTTATTTGCTCGTAATGGTAGAACGCATGCATGCATGAATACAAAAGTCTATTACCATGATTCCCTATCACAGATTCTAATAATGAACCTAAATTTGTTAATGTTTTATTGCAGTTGATTGAAGGCCCTTTCCTATATATCCATTTCCCTGTTAGCATCAGCTTGTTATTCTACGTTGTAACATATTTTAGACCTACGTAAGCATATTTGACATTCTTTTAAAAGGTGCCGATGCCTGAATTCCTTCCGAAAGCTTCTTCCATACCCAAGCCTGTTTCAGTTACGGCTTATGAGATATTCTGAAAAGATCAATAATCCAATTGTTTATGCTCTTAAGATAGGAATCAGATCGTATGAAACAGAAAAGATTCAACAATACATACTTCAGAATATTCCACTAAAACCCCTGAAAACAGTTCAATTCGAATGCATCACATAAAAAAGCAACGTTTAATCTTACCAAGGGAAGCCAATTGTTGCTTCCTCCCAGACCCTGGAGGCCGTCCTCTGCCCCTCTTCTGGGAAGGGGTTATCGTACCAGGATGAGTGGACAGCGATGGAGATAACGCCAATGATACAGTTCCATCTGGCCCATATTTTCGGGGTCTTCCCCTTTTCCTTTTCATAGGCTCACCGCCAGATGATGGCATGACAGTTGGAGCACTCATATTGACACCATGAGGTGCAAGAGCCGTTGAGGTTTCCATTGGCAGTGGAGATCCGATGGTATTTGCCCCAACATTAGATTGAAACGATACATTTGTGCTTGTTAAAGGATTAATTCCTGATGATACATTTAAGCCCGACTGAGGTCCAGAACCAGACCCGGCCATCCCTCTATGCATGTAGAATGAAGCAGAGCCAGGTATAGCCATCGCATCCCTTCGATCCATGCATTTACTGTACTGAACCGTCTCTTTTAAGCAAATCTGAACCCGGTTATGAATTCCTACGATATTCAGGTCTCTTTTGTTTTAAGCTTCTCTGCAGATCAGTCCGGTGATAATCTCCACCAAAATGCCGGAATCTAAAGTAATGCAACTCTATAACCCGCCTTTGACTAGCAAAGAGAACTTCTGCTCTACAGGAAATAAATATATGAGAATCCTCAGAAGAATATGAGAACAAGACACCTATAAGACATTCTTTAAACATGAAGTCACATTCTAAACATGAAAAAAATGTGCTTAGATGAAGCTAAGCAAAGCTCTTGAAGGCCGTTATTTAACAGAGAATGGAGCACAGTAACACCTTTAAAGTGGCATATGAAGATCTTGAATTCCAGCTATGAAAGGGAAACGAGATTCAAAGAAACTTAAAATTTACATAAGTACCAGAAAAACACTGAACTATGTATTTAAAGAAAAGGGAAGAAGAAAGACAGACGCAACGTAATAAGAGAAACAAAACCAGTAATATTAAGGAAATAAGAGGAAAATAGCAGAGAAGAGCTCAAATCTGAAAAAGAATAAATCTAACAAGTCCAAAGAAGAGACAGAAATGCAAGCTATTTTTACAGCTTACCAAACTAAAATTCACAAGAAACAAGAAGAAAGGCTTCATATTGAAGATAAAGGAGCAAAAACAGGTCCACAATTCACCAACCCATTACTCATAAACCTTAAATACCAAGCATCTTCTAAGCCAAAACAGCTAGCAAACCCTTAACTCCAGCACCAAACACAAAATTCAAACCGAAAGTCACGAGTCAATCCCATCCCACTAAACAACTCAAACCCCAGTTCCTAAAACAACATCACGCATGGTCTAAAACTTGCAACAAAAACCCACTTTCTCTCTCTCTTTCCAGCCAAGAAACATGGAAACATGAAAAAGGCAGAGCTAATAACTCACAGCAAATGAAGGAGAGGCAAAAAGTCGAACACTTTCGAACACAAAAAAGGGAAAAAAGACAGCGTCTTGATCAGAAGCAAGTAAGAGAGGAAGAGAACTGAGCAAGTAAAGGTTTGAATTTGGAACTGTAAAACGCAAAATGAAGAGGTTTTGCAAGAGAATTAAGGCAGAAACTGAAAAGGATATGCAGATATATGATGTGGAAGCAAATTACTTACTACAAAATACAAGAGAGAGGGAGATTGAAAAACAAGAAAAGAAAAAGAGAGAGGACTTTGGACAGCAGTCCCTGTCAAAATCCATATCTCTATTCATCTATATAACTACTCATTTTCTGTAATAAAATCATTTAAAATAAGAGTAAAAAGCTTACAGCTTTTGTTTAAATATCTTTCTCTGATAATCATTTGGGTTTGAGGAGCAGCTCAGTTCTTCACAACTTCAACACCAAAATTAATTAATTCTTTGGATAATTATTGAATTTCTTTTCTTATTTCCATTATTCAATTTGAATTAAAATACAAGCCGATTCTGAAGCAATTACGTCACTCATCCACCACTCGCGCGCCTGGCGCAGGCGTTGAAATTATAAATTATAATAATCCTTTCATGGGAAATAATCGCGGTTGGTGGAGGACGCGCCAGGGACGGAAGTGAGAAGAGTGAAGTCAGTGAAGAGGGTAATGGGGCCCATTGTCCCAGAGGGTAAACTTTGTATGCATGTGACTTTTTCTCTGTTACCACTAAATTCTGCTCTGCTGACTGTACCTCTCTACCCCCCCCCTCCCTTCTTCTTTTCAAACTAAATATCTCTATCTACCGACCCACTTGCTTCTCTACGAGACACCCCACATGTAGAAATGGATCAACACTTCTCTTCTCAGCTTAGTCAAACGTCCGTTTATCATCCGCAACTTCCTCATATCCAATGTTTCATATGCACCCGAGACTCGTATCGAAATTTTTACGAATACCCATCAATCGAAATTCTTAATAATTTAATTTAAATTAAACTTAAGGAAATGGGTATAATAATAATAAGGGATGAGGGTTGACTTGGCATAAAGTATAAGGACATGGACATGGACATGAGGAATAAATTAATGGAGAAGAATGGCTATAAATGGAAAAGGGTGTCTTAAAAAGTTGATTTTTAATTTTTGCTTATATTTTAATAAATCATTTTGAGTTGATGTTTGTGTAGAAAGTAATATATTTTATTATAATGCGAGGTGCAAGGCCTGAGTGCCTCTATGGCATGAACTCCATCCAATACATGCAAATATTTTAATATTATTATTGACGGATATCGTCCATGTTCTTTGGACACTTGACAACAATTCCTATGAACAAAAACAAATCCTGGTCTGGTAATAATATATTATATTATATATATTATATATTATTACAAGTAGATAATACAATCATTGTTTACGTCCCTTTCATCAAATCTATGCCCAAATGTTTCTGCGGACATTCTCAGTTTTCTTCCATAATAATTTCAATTCCATGCTCATTTTAACATCATTAAAATATTGATTTTTTATCAATATTTATATAATTTTGTCTCAATTCTCATTAATAAAATCTTCTTTTTTTTTATCATTATTTTGATATTGATAATGTAAAAATTCATCTTTTTATATACTATAAGCTTGTTATATTCCACTTAGTGACCATATCCCATATTCTAATAAGTGATTATGATAAAATAATAGTATGGAAGATTGGAAAATGGCAAAAAAAATTGATGCTGACCTTACATGAAAATGGACCCGATCAAGATTTATGACCACCCAATTGCTTCCAAAATCAAAATATTAAGAAAACTAACAATAGCCACCAAATTAGGCAGAGGGGAAATAATAACAAAAACAAGGGTAGCATAAGTAAATTTCAGATGCCCACGGTGGCGTCCTGCGGAGTCAAACCTTCTTTTCGTGTGTGGAAAATTGATCCGATCCGAGCCGAGCATGCCGACATGGATCCAAAAGTCATAACTTACACGTTTTTTGCTAATAACGATGTCGTTTAATAATTGTTAATGATAACGTTAGAAGAATTCACGTGGGTTTTTTTTTTTTTGGTAATAATTAACTATTTTAATTAATATTTATTATTACTGTTTTTTTTTATGTTATATATGATGAAGGCATGATTAAGAAATAAAATATGATGATGGGTTTGATATACTTAAATTGGAATACACGTTTGTGATTACCGTGTTGAAGGAAAGAAAGAAAGAAAGCTACCGAGATCTTGCTTATGATATTTATTCATGGCTTCTTAAGTTGTGGCATTGAAGGCTTAATGACAACCTTTTTTATTTTATGAGTAAAGAAAAATCCTGTTGGTTTAATTATCCCCCAGCTACCAAATTATTCAGATCAGCTCACAATTGCTTCTATTTGGTGTGATTAATGAAAGCTTAGCTGAACCATTGATGTATTATTAGTAAAACCTGATTGCATACCGAATACATTCACTAATAAACATTATGATCGTTTAATCGAATACCCATTTGAACCGAGATCCACATTGATGCATGCATGAAGTCCCTCCTATCAATAGTTATAAATGGGGTCTAAATTTTATTACATGCAACTTTATTAAACCAGCAAGAGATGATTATTGACGGTGGAACCCGAGAAAAGTAGGGAGCAGCAAACACACACGGACCTAGATGGGAAAGTGATTAGTTTTCAATTTTCTTTGTCTATTACGAGTAATGGGTATGATTGGATCTTGATAACGATGAAATTAATCTCCGGGGAATTAATCAAAGTGGTTTGGTTAGTGGGCATTAAAATTGAAATGGTATTACAAAATGGGAAAGGAATAAAAAGAGTTGAAAGGCAAAGATGATGTTGGTTGGTGGACCTGCTGCATTCTTACCTATAATTTGGTTGATGAGTTTACTGTTTTTTAAAGAATCATACAATTGTTTCTTTGACTAACTCACTCTATTCTTCCCTTGCGCATCTCCCCCTAATTCATTCATCAATGTCCTCTCTTCTTTACCTTAACTATCATCTGTCACCCCCCCTCCACTCTATCAACACTCATCATTAATACCCTATTTAATGACTGCTTAACCATACCAAATAAGATTACCCCATAATGCATACCTTCATATGTATATGTATATGTATATGTATATGTATATGTATCTATGTAAGATAGAAATGATGAAGACATGGTATGGATAAATGGATTACTTACTAGAATATGAGATGGTCCCCAATAATAAAATCTGCCAATTGCGAAGATTGCACACCACAGCCTTTGCAAGGTTGTCATCAAGTGGATTCAACTGAAAAAGATGGCTATGATAACCCCCTTTGAAATCGATTTCTTACTGGGCTTTAATGGGTGTCGCACCCCTTGCGCCTCATATAGCCCGCTTGCCTTTCATGACCAGCCCAACCCACCCGGATTCATTGCAGAGCCGCAGCCGCTATGCACCTATAATCAACTCAACCCAGTTCATCATCGATGATTATGAATAGTAATATATACAATAAATTCATAATTATTCATGATTACTCGAACCCAGCTCACTATAATGAATTCCGTTTGTCTAAAACCCTGACCCTGAAGACTTGTAATCCGCTTGAACAAGTTTCTAGCGTTTTACAATTGCACCCCTGATTTTGCAATTTCATAAAACAACAATATTAACCCAAAAGGATTCTCTATTTTCAGTTCTGTCAGGAAAAGGCAAAACGGCGCCGCATAGAATAACAACCGTGAAAAGGTAATGATGATTAGTGGCAGCTAACAGAAATGATTACTGCAAGAGGAGCATGTGTTGATCTTCTTAAACTCTAATCTGAATCTTTCACTTTGAGCTAGCTTTAAGGCCATTCAGGACCCATCAGCTCTCCTGTTCTCTGAACACAGACCACTTTCCATGTCCATCCAAACTTACACAGCTATGCATAAATACATAACACTCCTCGACTCATATTAATTATTGCTTATCCTTATGAAATAAAAAAAAAACTAATAATAATAATGATGTCCATCACTATTCTCCATGAAAAAAGATTTTTACGAACAAGGTTGTCTTATAATAATTCAAGAGATTCTAAAGCTTTTGAATAAAATTAGCTTTCATGGGGATGTCCCTGTCGGCCTTTTCTCTTCTTCTTTTCATTTGTTAACTAATACGATGTTCAGTTACAACCAGTAGATGATGCATTGTGTCTGTCATACATTCTGTATAAGTATTCCCTTAGGATTTTCTACTCTGACATGTGATCTGTGTTCTCTTCTGTTTCTGATCTGATATCTGTTTCAGATCTCTTACCGTGTCATCAACAACCACCCACTTGAAGACTGTTCAAATTCTTCTTCTGCTGGGTTCATATCAAAAAGTAATCAAATTTGTTCATTCTGAAGATAGAAAATTTTGATCTTGACATGGGTAGTCAGTGTTCCAAGTTCACCCCATGTTGCTTGGATTCGCAGTTTAAAGCAGCAGCTGTCGTTGAAGTTCCTGATATTGTGGGTAGGTTTCAGCTTGGTACTTTGTCTTGAGCTAGAAACTGGTAAAAATGACTCTGTTTTTTATCGTGAATTAAACAACAGAAACTCTATAATACTTTTCCCTTTTCTTCTTTTTCTTCTGTTGGACTGGATGCAGGGAATGAAGGAAAGGGTGAAGTTAATAACTTGCCTGGTTTCCGTGAGTTCACATTGGAGCAGCTAAAGAATGCAACTTCAGGATTTGCAGTAGAAAACATAGTGTCTGAACATGGAGAGAAGGCTCCAAATGTTGTTTATAAAGGGAAACTGGAAAACCAAAGGAGAATTGTTGTTAAACGATTTAATAGGATGGCTTGGCCTGATGCCAACCAATTTCTGGTAGCCAACTTCTTCTATCACTACTAAATTTGACAACTTCCTCTACCAAACAGTGCACAAAAAAGCGTCGCTCGGGGATTTCCTCGTTTTAAACTTGGGAGATCAGAATTTGATTGTAAATAAATGATGATGCTTCAGTTTGCTGCCATACCCACCTTTCTTTTTATCTACGATACCTTTGGCGTCATGTATTTTGTACGGATATTAAAGAAACACGGCCTTTTTCATTGATTAAGTTCATGGATGGAATCAGATTCCTGAAATGGAGTTGTTATTTGTTTTTGGTACATAAAGCAAATATTGGCTTACTTGCTTTGTTGATCGTGAGCATATATTTCTGAAACAATTCATCACATCAATGAATGAGGATTTGTATCTTTTCAGCAAATTACCTGTATCAACATATCCTAACCTTTAAATTAAGAAGCATTTTCTTGTATAATAATAGGAGGAAGCAAGATCCGTTGGTCAGCTCCGCAACCAAAAGTTGGCAAATTTGCTCGGTTGTTACTGTGAAGATGATGAGAGGCTGCTTGTAGCAGAATACTTGCCCAACGAGACACTTGCAAAGCACCTTTTTCATTGTAAGTCTTTTTTAGGAATTTTCGCTCGTTTGTGCATATGAGGGCATTTCTTATGTTTGTTTGTCCGTTTGAATCAGGGGAATCACAACCTATGAAATGGGTGATGCGGTTAAGGGTTGCCTTACATCTTGCAGAAGCTCTGGAATACTGCACAAGCAAAGGACGTGCCCTTTATCACGACCTTAATGCTTACAGAATTTTATTTGACGAGGTAAATGCATTTCTTGCTCTATTTTATTAGATCCTGCATAGTTTATTTTATACGTTACAATCCTCCAGGATGGAAATCCGAGACTGTCGAGCTTTGGCCTGATGAAAAACAGCAGGGATGGAAAAAGTTACAGTACTAATCTAGCGTTTACTCCTCCTGAGTATTTAAGAACTGGTACGAGGCTCTTCCTGGAAACTAATTACTTTCCGTATAAGATTCTTCCGGATTCTGATTTGTTTGTTATGTTCATGCAGGGAGAGTCACACCAGAAAGTGTAATATACAGCTTTGGCACTCTTCTGGTTGACCTTCTCAGCGGAAAGCACATCCCTCCTAGCCATGTGAGTGTTTGATATTCAAGAAGCAAATTCAGCAACGGAATCAGTTTATTTATGGATGTTGTGATCGATTAGCTTCGTATATGATCCAGGCACTTGATTTGATACGGGACAGAAACCTTCAGATGTTGACAGATTCTTGCTTGGAAGGGCAGTTTACCAATGACGACGGGACGGAATTAGTACGTTTGGCTTCGAGATGTTTACAATATGAGCTGCGTGAAAGACCCAGTTGGAAATCGCTAGTGGCTGCTTTGACTCCTCTTCAGAAGGAAACTGAAGTAAGATCTTTGACGACTTCCCGCTTATGTCGGTCTTCTGCTGGCAGTTGCATCTTTGTTTCATGTTTCCGTTTCCTTTTCAATTTGTAGGTTCCTTCACATGTATTGATGGGTATTCCACATGGGGCTTCGCTTTCTGCGTTATCATCATTTGGCGAGGCTTGCTCAAGGAAGGACCTGACTGCCATTCACGAAATTGTAGAAGGCATTGGCTATAAGGACGATGAAGGAGTAGTGAATGAGGTTCTTTATACGTTATTTGAAAACTAGAGAATCCCTTCTTCTTCTTCTTCTTCTTATTATTCTTATTATTATTATGTTGATTGGTATAGCTAGGATTTGATCCCGTCAGCATCCTTTTTTCAAGGTCCCATGTACATGTTTTGCTTAAAATTTTCCATTTTCATGGATTTCTTTGCAGCTATCTTTCCAGATGTGGACTGATGAAATGAAAGAAACTTTAACTTTCAAGAAAAAGGGTGATTCAGCTTTCAAGCAGAAGGAATTCAAAGAAGCTCTCGAGGCTTATACACAGGTTCGGCTCTCATGATGATACCTGAATTTCATCATCTAAGTACCTTTAAAAGCAAGCTGTTTCTAAACAATCTGTTAGTTACATGCTTGATTTTGACGGACTAATGTTCACCTTGCAGTTCATTGATGCTGGAACTATGGTTTCTCCGACACTTTTTGCTCGCCGTAGCCTGTGTTATCTAATGAATGACATGCCTCAGGAAGCTTTGAGTGATGCAATGCAAGCCCAAGTCATTTCGCCTGTATGGCATATTGCATCTTATCTCCAGGCCGTTGCTCTTGGTATGTCAGGAATGGAGAATGAAGCACAGGCCGCGCTGAAGGAAGGCACAAATCTCGAAGCTAATAGGATTTCAACATCTGATGAACAAAACTGAGGAATTCAGGATATGACTGGTGATCACTGAAGTTTCTCGACTCCTTCATAGCTATGCTCTATATATGAACACAATCACATATCAACAACAGAAACCATTGAAGCTCTGCTATTTTTGTGAGGTTTGGTCAACTGTGTACTCAAGATTATGAGAATCTATCCTGCCATTACATTGGAAACAAGCAAAGAAAAAAAAAACATTGTTTTGTCTCTTTAAATTCATTCTTTTGGAAAAGTGAAACGGAAAATTAATGGGAAGCAATGAATATTTGTTGGCTTGTAGTTTTCTTGATTATTACACACTTAGTGAAGATATTTGGTGGATGCTGGCAGAACCTTTCCAACAAAGAATCACGTATCTGCAACAGCTGAATCTGAAATCTCAATGCAAAGAAAGAGATATAACCGATGGATACGATACTACTACTTTTTGGAATTGAAAAGTAGGAAAAACAGTATATTGAGATTCAAATCCTGATTCTGTTAACGAGTATGTTGAACGTTCCTTGACTAATGTTGTTCTATGAAGGCTATAAACATGCAGCAAGGCGTCAGTGATATTCATCGGCCATTAAGTAATTTTAGGAGTCCTGAAGTCTCTGTTATATTGGTAGTCTCTGTTGATATGGAGAAAGATTATTAAACAAAAAAGAAAGGAACTAATGCCATTATTGAAGGTAAAAGTTCTGGTTCTGTTGTGGACAATTATGCCCAAAACTTACTTATAACAGGGCTGTGCGGTGCTTTACATCTTAAAAGCAACTTGGAAATGTCTCCAGTTTGCAGTTTGGAAAAATCATCTTCAAGCTCCAGAAAATGTTTCATCAATGCAAGCCAAATGCAGCATACACAGGACGCAGATGTTGGTAGATAAAAAGCACTTTAAGCCAACTTTAAGGGATTGTCATTGTTTCTGCTGCAGGCAATGGAAATAAGGGATGCATGAGGAGATATTCCAGTTTGTTCTAGAAATTCGTAAGAAAGATCATGCCAGGTAATGTTATACTCGGCGTCTGCTTAGGTTCTGAAAAACCCTCCTCTAAAGATAACCTTCCAGTATAATGCTCTGACCTGCAATCCTGGATTGTAGATTATTCACTCCGAGTCTTCTTTTGATACTCTGCAAAGCCAAAAAAGAACTTCCGATGCTACTTTCATCCCACAATGGCAACACTTCCACTATAACTTTTTGCAAGAGATTCTGCCCGATACCGTCATCAATAAGCCCTTCAAGCTCATCAAAACTTCCTCTAAGATCCACCAAGACACTGCAAAGTCCTTGACCCTTGCAATATTCCAGAATTGCATTCAAACTCATTCCATCCAAAACTACAGTTTCTATGCCTTTTTGAGCTGTTTCATTTCCAACACTAATCTCTTTCTCGGCAAATATAATCATCTTAGAAACTACTTTTTCAGCCACGGAAAGAGTTTGGACCGGAAAAGCAACAGCTGTTGCTGTTAGGATACAAAGTGGTTGATTAGCGCCAGGTTCTTGTGACAAAGGAACTGAAAACTTGTCAAGTAAAGAGGTGGAAACTATAACTGCATCATATTCCTGTAACAACTTTGAGTAGTATCCACCACGCTCCATGGCTCCGTCCCCAAGATGGTTTAAGAGGCGGCCGTTGACAGAGAGGGAGTATCTACAAGTTAAAAATTACTCGATAATTGTATTAGCTTAGACCAAATTTATGTAGATCATTGAAGAAAACAACAAGCAACAAGTGGATATGACATATTTGAGCATCAGCAAACCAAACAAAACTCACCATTCATACCCAAAATCCAGAAATGAACAATTTGCTTACTACTGCGATCACAAAGCAATGCAGGATATGTTCTTACCTAAGTGTAACAAACGGTTTTCCAGTCAACATTAGATGAATGAAGGCCTCATTAAGCCGCTTGCACAATTCTTCTTCAACACCAACAGTAACATCAATTCCTGCATCTCTCAATCTATCCAAGCCTCTTGAAGCGACAATGGGATTTGGATCAACCATTCCAACCACCACCTTCTTAACTTTAGCTTTAATGAGAGCTTCAGTGCACGGTGGAGTTCTTCCGTAATGATTACATGGCTCCAAGCTCACATAAGCCGTCGCATTCTCAGCTAGATCTCCAGCATCTCTCAGTGCAAATACCTGCTTCAGATCATCTGACAACAATTTGTGACGGGAAAGATGATAATTAAAGCAGCTTTACTTGATCAAATTCTTAAAAATTTAACTTTGCTAAAAGTGCAAATTTTTTTCTTAATCTTTCCATGCAATATCGATCGAACGAAGCAAACTGAGCTTTTAATCAACAAAGATGCACCCAAAAAAACAAAAGAAAAAATAGAGATTATTACCTCCGCATGAGGCTGGCCAGCTTTAGGGTGAAACCCTTCACCAACAATTTTTCCATTTTTGACAATGACGCAACCAACCATAGGATTAGGACTCGTACACCCAATCGCCTTTCTTGCAAGCTCCACGCACCTCCTTATATAAAAGATATCATCTTTACTCTCATTGCTACCATCATTTACTAAAGCAACACAACCCACCATCCTACCATCGTTTCTTGAAAAACTAGCAAGTGATTTGGATACGCTTTTAAATGAATTGCAAAACCCAGTTCTGAACTTGACTCTGGACCTGGAATTGGATATATGATGAGACGGTGGAGAAGACCTAACTGTTCTATGGGAGTGTGAAGAATTGAGTGGCGAGAGAGAGTGTTTTGGGAGTGTGAGTTTCTGGATTTGCATTCTTCTGGACGATTCAAAGGTGAGGCTCTAAAAAACTGATTTCAAGGATGTTTTTATTTGGGTATCCGGGAGCAAAAATTAACTAAATAAAAACTATGTCTGAGCCCGGGTTCGAACCGGGGACCTCTAGTGTGTGAGACTAGCGTGATAACCAACTACACCACCCAGACAGTGTTGGTGATGGACATTTAAACTTCAAAATATATACTTATGCACATTAATTTGCCTTACTTTAATTTGATCCTTTCCTTTATAAATATCTCTTATAACACAATGTATAAATAGAATGAAAGCATATTTAATTCTTCTTTTAACATGGACAGCAGATTACATTTAAAAAGTAAAATGGGATGATTTAGTTTCATTGATGTAGTAATATTTTAAAAGATGAACAAAAGGCAAGCACTTTATATTATGATAAGCGTATCAATACGGCATCCATATGACAAAGTATCTTCAGCAAATGCAGACCATCCGAGCCACATAAAGTTGTTGGGATGCACTTTCAAATGAGTGCCAGAAGAAAGTTCAACGGCCAGCCACTGTTGTCTCTTGTCACCGCCACCATCAAACATTCCAGTGAAATGTATCCCCCAGAGTGATGAATACATCAAATTACAACGAAAAAACAAAATGTCCGAAAGCACACACCAAGTACAGAGATTTCTGTATGATGGGCATATACTGTTCTTTCAACTTATACTGTTTAGTTGTGGTTGGTATTGTTATCGTCATCATTAACTCATAGGATAATACAGCTGCAACAGTCATCTGGAAGTCCCTTATGTTTGAAACTGTCTTCAATATACTCTAGCTGTACAATGATCTCTTCAAATGTAGGTCGACTTTCTGGATTCTTATGCCAGCATTCTCGAAGAAGCCTTTGGATCAAGTGTGACAAATTCACAAAGCACATTTGTGAGCGGGTCAACTAAATTGAATAATAACAACCAAACAGCTATATTCGGTGCCACGTTTTAGCAAATTAAAAGAATTGTCTTTACCATTTACAATCACAGGATATTTACTCTAGTTAGAAGACTGCCTTGGCAAAAGGAAGAAAGCAGTTTTGAGAAACAACTTACATCCTGATCGGTTCGGGGTATACAAATGCGGATAAAGATGGCCGGGAGTCCTCATAAGCTCTCTTGTCGGCTACGTGCTCCGGGAGTTCTGCTCTATTTGATGGGCCCCCTTGAAACATCTATAAACACATCTCATCCAAAGATGCAAACTAGATAGCATAAATATTCTCACTTCATTGAATATAAAACCATTCAACACATTGTAAAAAAAAATACGAATCTAAGTAATAAGACTGATTTGTAATTGGTTCAAGGATAGTGGCACACTGCATTGTAAAAGATTTCTTTTACAAACTAATCCTGAAAATTTTTTTCCCTTTTTACCTCATGCACTATAAGTGCAAAGGAGAAAACGTCAACACTCTTCCCGTATGATTCTCGACGATAAACCTCAGGCGCCATGTAACGATCTAAAAATATCATAGAAGTTTCTAGCGGTTAGCAAGGTGATACTACATGAGTGTCTTCGTATTCAATATGTCAGAAGATCCTTACATGAGCCAGTTCCTCCAGTCATCTTGTAACCCGCATCCTTCTCCTGTGCAATTTTGCTTAAGCCAAAGTCTGTAACCTTAAGGTGTCCTGATTCATCTTGCAGCACGTTCCTGAAAGCGTTAGCATAAACAAATAATTGTGATGTTCCTATATTTCATTTCTCACATTCTGCAGCTTGCTCAAAAGGGGTACCCATAGGCAAGACTACAATCAACATAAACAACATGAGCATTAAATAAGAGAAACGATACCTTGGTGTCAAATCCCGATGTATAATAGCATGAGGCTTGTGCTGATGCAGATAATTCATGCCTCTGCAAGGTTGCATGATCAACAAGGAAAGCTTAAAAAGTGGGACACAAAAATTATAGCAATGATTGAGCGAAAGGCATTGCATTTAAACTAAAATGTGTTACAGAGCAGGACAAGTAAGTCCCCAAGGTACAAATATGACTGGTAATACCTTCAAGCATTTTCTTAATGCCTTATTATAAATATTGCTAAAGTCTAAACCAAGTATTTTTATTGGCATGCAAACTTAAAAAAACATGTGCTTGCCTTGCAATATCTAAAGCATAAGCAACTGCTGTCTGGCTATCAAGTCTTCCCTTCCTTTTTAGTATGTCGTATAAACTTCCCTGAAAATATTACATTAAAAGATGATCAAGATGAAATTTTTTTCTCGTTTAAAAAAAATATCAGTAAGTAAATAAATTGGTTAAATTTCAAGTAATAAATAATATGCTAGAACATTACATTGCGAAGATACTCCGTAAGAAATATTAAGCGATCAGGGTGCTTTAGAACACCAAGAAATTGTACTATATTTGGGTGGCGCAGTTTTTGCCACAACCCCAGTTCCTTCAGAAAGCTATTTCTGCAAATTAATTAGAAGAAGCAAGCAGAAGGTTAAAAGTTAAAGCAGCGAGTATCGTTCTATTATCGAGTCCACATGACGGTCATTTTTGTAACAGATCATTTACCCTGTTCACGTCTTGATGCAAAAGGTTACACTATAGATCATTGGAGGCATAGGACGGATCTTGGAATTTCTTGAAGAGGGACCAAATAAATCTTTAATCAAATTATGTGTATTATTTTAATTTTTGCAAGAGTTAATGAAAAAGTTTTACTCTTTTTACGCAATAAATCAAATTTCTTCCAAGTTTAGGGACCAAGGAGTAATATTTCGCAAGCCAATGAATATTTCTTTTCCAACTTGCAAGGTCGAAAACAATTCTTCAAGTGAACTACTAAAAAATGTATTACAATCTACATATTAAAATAATTAGAGTACATCAAACCATTGTCCATAGTTTTAAAAAAATACCGGAAAGTAACCTTTTCCTAATTTTTAGGATAACGTATCTTTAAAATGCATTTTAAATATTTTTTTTTTCTTTGCCTTGGATATCCATGAAAAGTTCCAAATAATAATAATATTTTTTTCTGAGTTTGAGGTGGCGAGGCCTTCCTTCCCTCTACCTCTGAAGAGAAGGCCGGATGATTGTTTGAACGCGTTCTCCATTTGAAACAATTAGATTTCGCAAATGAAACATAATCCTAAATTTTATAACCGAAATAAATTTGAATAGAATTGCTGCGTCAGCATGCTTGTTTGAGAGAGGAAGGAGAGACCATCAAGATAATGGGACTCACTTTACTTTCTGATCTGACGCAATGGAGGCACGGATGGTCTTCGCTGCTACTTCTGTACCGCGCCACTTCACTAAATAGACTTCCCCATATGATCCCTGCAAGACTTCATGATGTAAGCACAAGTAATCATCAGCAATCGCGTAATTTTGTAAATGCAGCACTGGTAGAGAAATTAATTGTCTGAATGAAGCTGCAGCTCAAACAGATTAACATCAAAAAGTTGGATTTCAGGTTTTCTAAGTTTCACAAGGGAAAAGAAGACAAACATAAATTACTTCTCCTATAAGTGTTGCATCATCCATGTCCACTTCAGAGCAATCAATCTCATAGCACGGTGTCTGGGAATCAAGTCCTACCTGTTCCAACCAGAATGACTCTGTCAATGAAGAAAATGACAGATTGAAGTGCGCAAAATTGGGTAGAATCAGGTACATGCACCCTATAGACCTATAAAGTTTTGTTCTAATATGAACCAAGTCAAACAATTGGGTCTATATAGGACCTATATAGACCTATACTCATCCTTGACTAACTTCAAACAAAAGCCATAAACTTTTTGAAGTTTCCAAATATAGAATCTTCAGCATAGAAATCTGCATGATCATTCAAACATATACAAGTTTACGTTAAGAAAGTGTACCGGATCCACTCCATCCCGACTTTCCAGTATCTTGCAAATATCATCATGGCCAAAGCTACGAGCATCTGACAGTGGCTGCAAACTATTTATTATCAGCTAGCTTTTCCATCGACTACCTTTTGTCATTAACATGTTCTATTGAGAATAAAAAACGAGGCAAAGGCAAATTAAAATGCATGGCATTAATAGCAAATAGTGTCGACTGACCAAGTATCAAAATCTTATTGTTATGGACGAGAGGCTAGGCAGTAATGTTGTGAATTCATCTTTTTCTCATCATTAAATCACATAAACTTGAAAAGCTAAATCCTTATGCATTACTTTTAACATTAATATGAATGCTGCAACCACTGCAGGAAAAGTTGCCAAATATAGCATGATCAACCACACAACAAGATACAGAAACACGGTGCGTATCATTTTTGTGTAAAAGTGCACTTAAATGGATATAAAGTTCGAGTAATTAGCTTACAGTGCGACCCCAACGATCAACGGAATTCACATCAACTCCTTTCTCAAGAAGTAGAACAACAATTTCAGTGCAGCCTTCACAGGATGCCAAATGAAGAGCTGTTCTTCTATCATAATCAGCAAAATTCGGTTCCACCCCTTTTTGTAACTCCTGCATCACTCCTGCTTTGTCACCCTTAGCTGAACATTGAAGCAGCCTATATGGACCTTCTGAATCAACTGATTGAGGATGCGTCATCCGCTGTCACCATCAACAATATCGAATCGTCAAATTTCATTCATTGCACAAAAATCAACTAAAACATCCTTTAATGCATACACAGAAAATCCAATATGACATCATTCATCACTCGTTTCATCTAAGCTGGCATAAAATTCCACTTCAAATAAAGAAACGTTTTTCTTTTTTAAGAAAAAGAAAAGACCTCAGTACCTTTGAAGGTGATGGAGTCTTGCAATCTTCCATGAAACGAAGAGAATATAATCGGAAACAGCAATTCCTGACCAGAGAGAGGAAATTCAAATAAAAAAAAAAGGAAAAAAGGAAGATGATTACCAAAAAAGATTTTGTTATAGTTGACGAAACAGTGAAGTGTAAACAATCAAACTTTTCTTTTCTTTTCTTTTGAATCGGTGACAGTTAATTTACATTGCGATTATAATAATGAAATTCATAAAAAAGTGCCTTGATCCATTCGAAATCTCCAATGTTTGACATTTTGGACTTTATCTTCAAGAAGTCTTCTCTATTACTTGGATATCAACGTCTTCGCAATTCGGATTAGGGTTCAAATTCCTATTTATGCCAAAGAAAAGACAATTTCTTCTCAAACCAGTCATCTCCATTGACATATTTTGGCGGGATTCCGTGTTTTCTGAAGCAACGACAGCGTTTTCGACCAATATTTTTTAAATGAGGGCGGAGAGAACTTCAAACAAGAAGCGTTGGATGGTCCTTCAAAATGATCCAATGGTTAGAGAGGAGTTTGATTATGGGACCCACAAGGAGCTGTACCATAAAGTAAAAAATTAAATGTTTAAATTTTAAAAACCAAAAATGCCCTCTAAACGGTAATCAGCAACCAGCCAAGTCCTCTGGTAACATTTTCTTTTGAACGTCTTCTCTTTTTACAGATCCAAGCATGGCGTTAAACAATCAGACGGGGAAGACCCTAGAAACAGCAGCCACTGATGCTACTACTCGCAAACCTGATGAGCATTCGGAGTCCGTGTCCGAAGAGGAAGGAGAGGAAGAGTTAGAGAAGTTAGAGGCAGAAGTGAAAGAAATGACAAAGAAGATTCTAGAATACAGGACGACTCTTCCAGACCAGCTCAAGACTACTTTAGCTTCTATTCTTTCTGCTCAGCGACCTGTTATATCGGGTATTGATTATGGGTCAGATCCTGGACCCACAGGGGAGTCCATTCCAGGTTAGTGATTCATTTTAGGGTTTTGACCTCTATTTTGCTTCGAATGATGAAATTACGGGTTATAGTGATCTGGGCTCATAAATTCTGGGTTTTTGAAGATTGATAAGAATCTGATAACGGCATTACCTATTGATTAACATAAGTGCTCGGGATTTATCGAGTGTTTAGTGTTTTTATTTAATCTTTTGCAGTATATTTGTTGTTATTGACTGATTTGTGAAGTGGGTTAACAACAAAATTTTCAAATATTGAAATTCGTATATATACTGGTTATGAGTATATGTTGCATGGAGTGAGTTGGAAATTGCCTCCCTTTCAAGAAAAATATGATAATTTGCCGCTTCTGGTTTTCCTTTTGCTTTCCGGGAAACTGCTTTTGAAACTGAAACGAACAAGTCACTGTTCTTTCAATTCTTACTTTTTCCTCCGTGGTTGAAAGAAGGAAATTCCAGAAGGACAGCTGTACTATACCAGACAGCTGATCTGCCCCACTGGTCATTTCAATGGTGTTGCTATAGCTTTTTTCTTTTTGAAAAAATTAATAATTTCGTCTGTTTGATCTACAACTTCAATTGATTCTTTACTTTAACAAAACAGGTAATCCTTCATGTCCCCTGTATTCTGGTTCAGGAGGGCAGGTTACTTCTGCTAAATTAGGATCACTGACAGAAGAAGAGCAAAGGATTGCTGGGAAGGTAGGCTTGTTGAAAGCTAAAATTGCGAGCAATATGTCTGCAATGCCTATCGTACTGAAGAGGATGAAGGAGTGTGTGTCTAAGATTGACAGCCTAGATTCTGGCTATGGGAACATACATCCAGCTTTTAAAAGGAAGACGAGCTGACCAGAGGAAGACAAGTCTCCGCAGATGATCGACTGATGTAGATTCTGTACAATGGATTAGCGCATGCAGCTGTTGAAAGTGAGAACAGTATTGATTAAATACGGCTCACCAATCTGTGAGATTGGGATATTCCATTGTATCGTAATTGCTCCAAGCATGAAATTCTGATGTGTATTATAATGTGTTGATAATATTCTGAAAGCAACTCTGTCACTCATTCATTAGTCATTGTGATGGTGTAGTCCCATTTGTCTCCACTTGATCTTCGGGTGAAATTCGATGTACTTCATTAGGGTGATTGGGATTGGAACTATAGCGACATCTTGTTATTTTCCCCCATCTGGGAAAGCTAGGCGCTATTATGTTTCTAATTCCTGTCCTGTCATCGATCGTCCCCTGTTGTATTAAAGTTATGGAGAATTTATCGTTCATTGGGTTGCTTAATGGTATCAAAATAATACCCTATCAAGACAAAGTAATCAAGCGGATGTTTATGGCTTTGTATGCATGTAACTGAGGCGAGAGTCGTTGTCGTGTTTAGTGGAGAACAAAAACTTGGCCACTAGACTAAGGTGCAATGCTACCAATCTTTATTACATGCTGCATGTTATTATGAGTTCCTATAACGATTTAGTCAGTTCTACCGAAAATAATTAGTAAGCGAGAATAATGCACAAAATTTGAAGTTCCTAAATTTCAATGTTATGAGTCTGCTTGCAAACCCAGTGGATGCTCCTTCACAGCTTCGAGGTATTGGCCGGATTTGGTAATACAACCTTCCTAAGAAGACCTTCTTGTGTCAATGATACGATATGCTGCCAATTGATAAATCAACAACTTAGTACACCAGCGAAGGGATGATATTGAGATTAGCTTTCAGTTACCATTGAGCTTATGGTTAAACGCCATGTACCTCTCCCTTTCTGTTAAACATTTGGCCGGACACAAATCCACGAGCTTGGGAGGCAGCAGGAGTTTTAATCTGTTGAATGTCAGAAGCGTGAACACTCCGAAATAAACTTCAAAAATCAGAAATACCATCAGCAACTTACCACAAATAAAATCCAGTCATCAGCTCTAAACGGACGGTGGAACCACATCCTGAGGAGGGAGACAGCACCATAAGAAAAGGTTCGGTTATTGCCACAAGGTAAAATTCAGAATTTCTGAAGTGATTTGCCACATGTCGTGCGTTAATGAAGCAAGTTGTACACGGTTGAATGTTTGTCGTAGTGGCGCAAGCCTACTACCCAACCCAACTATTTTTTTCTCAGTATGAGAGCAGTTGATGACTAAACCATCTCGAAATAATCGTTCATTTTAAACCTGCTAACTTTTCAGTTTTTAACAATGAAAGCAGTCGATGTTACACCCTTATTTTAAAGAAAACAAAGGAAATGTTGTAAAAAACAACTTGTGTCACAAGTCCAGGGATCATAGCATCCTTGCAGTTCCGTCATTGGATCTTAAATTTCAAATCAATGAGGGACAAAGAATATCGATAATCTATCATAGAATAGAGCGCTTAGAATCAGTAGAGTAGGGAAATTCCAATTTCATTGCGGTTTTCATCCTTGTAAGTGGATATATAACGTATCTCAGAATGCGTTTGTTACAGTGTGGTTGGATAAAGAATCGATGATACTATATATTTAACAAAATAGAGATACTTACGAGTGATCTAGGCTAACAGAAGCTGTTTTCAATCCCTTAGTTCGATGGGGATTCAAACTAACTTGAAAAAATATGAGATCTGAAGCATATGCTGTCACACATCTGCAATGACCATTTTAGCAGCTTAAAAGATTTTTATTCAATTTAAGAAAACTGCATAATTGGGAAAATATTCTAATTAGAAACTAATTAAGAATTCCCTGAATTTCTTCATAAAATATGTTGCTCTAAAATCTTTAACAAAAGATACTACATCAGTGTTGTTTGATCCTTGCATGGAAACTCATGCAGAAAATGCATGCACATGCCTGCTGTCACACACATGCAAACGGTCATTTACTTGAGGGGGAAAGGTAAAAAATCAATATATCAAGCCAAAACGCACAATATCAGTTTATTTGTCTAGCGTAAGAAACCAAAAGATAACAAAATGTTATTTTTGACGAAAAAGCAAGTTGTCAAAAAGACGTGCACTCACAACAAAACATTTCGATACCATGTTTTTATCAACTTGACTAAGTTATAAGAAAGTGACCTACCTATGTAAAGCCTGGTCATCCGAAAGTTTACCTCTTGCTCTCAACCAGAATTTCAAGCGGAGATACAATTTCGAAAGATGGGACATGCAAAAAAGGTCACAAGGAGCCATATCTACACTGGCCTAACATATGCAGGTAATTTTATATATGATTTCATAATAAAATAGTCTTACTTTGGAGGAGATTTTGTATGGTTAGTGTTAGTGTTTGGCTCACAAAATCTTATCTCTATGGGCCAAGGAACAGAACCTTTTGTGGCAACCCTGTTGCGGTAGGACCTGAAAACAGCCAATACAACTTCAGATGTAAGTGAAACGAAAAAAGATGTGCACATAATAATCTAATTAACAAATATATATTTATGCACTGCACCTTCTCATACTTCTATACCACATATTCATGATGCATGGAAAAACATGTGGCAGTACTTAGAACACTATACCTTGAATACTGTCGCAATCTATATACTTCATCAAGCAAAATAATTTAGTTCCCATGTGCACCTCATTTGTAGGATGAACAGACTAATAATCAATGGAATAATGTTCATACACAGCTACACATGTTTGTTGGTACAATTTAATTGAAAGGAGCTCAAGAATCATGATGGTAATAAAAGTTAATAAGAATACACATACTTCTGAATTCACTGGAAAAGCAGGGAAAATTAGAAGTTAATATGTCATGCCTTGGAAGACGAGGATCAGTTAGACGTCTCTCACGCAACTCCTCCATTGACAATAACTGTAATAAATCAAACTTAATTTCCATTGCAAAAATGGACAAGGAACATATAAAAAAATGAAACGACATTCCACTCACCATCTCTGGCTCTGGAACATTTGGCATCACTACTTCTTGGTGTTCAAATCCTTGTTCTTCTCTCTGAAAAGCTGTACAAGATAAGAGGCTATTCCAGAGATTTTTAAGCAACCAAAAACAGACTCCGGAATACCACATATTAAAGAAAAGAAACCATTAGATCTACGATAAATAAATCAAAAGGGAGCTCAGACTAATTATACATTACAAAAAAAAAAAAAAGAGTTACCATAAATCAATGCATTCAAGAATTTAACGTATTTTGGCAAGATATGGTAGATAGATATATAGGTTAGACCAGAAGCAAAATTGATGTTAAATTTTATACAGTCAACATGCAACGGAGTAATGAGAGTAGATGGACTTCACGTCGGATGTAAATTTTCTTTGCTTTGATGTAGACCAAAGATTTGATATGCTAAATTACAATTTTGATTTACTCAAATTAATAATCTTCAGCACGAGGTAACTGCATGTAACAGACTTCAGGCTAAATATCTTATATAACATTAAAAGAGAAGGTGTTGGAGTTTGTTTCTTGGAGTGCTTCAAAATACAGTCACCTGAAACGAGGCAGTCAATGTAAATACGACTTTCCCTTTTTGTACAGCATTAACTCTTCGGGTAGCAAAACTTTTCCCATCACGTACACGCTCAACTTCATACATGATTGGCACTGCAAGTATGTGTATACATATTATATATATATATATAAATCAACACTATAACATCATTTTAAGCTCCATGAACAGCATACAGGCAAAACTAAGAAGCTGATGATTGAGAAATTCTAGACCAAATTTTAGCAATGCATCCGAACCCGAATGTACATTCTTTTAATGGTAATAGTTAATGTGCTTATTAAGACAGAACAGGGTATCAAGTGTCATATGAGTAATTTTACCTGCAACTTTTATCAATATAATTGACATTCCAGAATTTTTGTCTTTAGCAAACAAGAAAGGGATGTCCCAACACATACAACAGTCATCTCAGCAGGATGTCAATGGAACTTGAAGAACAAAATCAGGCATAAAGAGCCACTAGCACAAGCACATTCTTCTTACTATACGATTCCATATATAAAACCAACATGCTTTTGTATCTATTTCATATGGATCTGCTTGCACATATCATCATTTTTAACACAAATTATGATGTTTGAAGAACTCCTATTTCTGAGTAATAATGTATCATCGGTCAGCAAGAATAGCATTCAAAAGGTATGCAATCTGATGAATTATTATCTGCAGTCCCGTGGCTGTTCAATATGAAAAAGTTCATCCAAAATGCATTCACTCACTGTTGAAATCTCCAGTAAGTAGAAAATAACAGTGCAAGCTATGAGGAACTTTAAGGCAATCGACAGTTTTTGATGCAGCAGCCAGTGCCTGCACATAACCATAACATCAAATAAAAAGTGAGCCTACCTATTTCATGCTGCCAGTTGCTATTCGTAATTACAGGACATGAACTTCATTTGATCCTGTTCACAGATGCAACAACACTAAACTCTACACTGTAGAAGGGAAACAAGAAGAGTAGCTAATTTAAACCTGTCCAACAAACTGTCCTCCAAAGATCTTTCCAAATTTTGGGGCCTCTGGTATCGTAATCCCCTGGAATATATTGACCTTCAAAAAAAATACAAATTGATATCAGTAGAACAAAGATGCGATTTGCACGTCAAGAATAACAAGATAAAATGGATAAAGGAAAATCTGAGAAGAGAGAGAGAGAATGACAATAAGTATTACTTCAATTGGATCCAAATGTAATATGCTTTCAACAAGAGCGCATGAGTCAGGAGTCTTATCAGCACTCCACATTGATTTAGGTCTAAGTAAACCACAATGTTCATCAGGCAGCAGTAAACAGGTCAGCTGTCCCAACATACAACAGACACACTAATGGTTAAATATCAGTTTTCCCAGAGGTCCCATCTAGAGATTAAAATAACATAAATAAGCAAGAACAAAATTCTTTTTAAAAATAAAGAAAACAAAAGAAAACGTTAGTGTTGTGGCCTACCTTAGTCAAAGCAACAACATTGGCCTGCTCAACAGAAGCAACGGTAATACCTGCAAACACAAAGGTTGATTAATTCCAAATGTCTAAAAAAACGCCGTATTGGAAAATAAATCATTTTCATAGACAGAGAGAACCAGTTGATGTTTTCTACAGTCTAACCATCACCAAAGTAATCATAGCGTTGCAAATGGAATTCAGGACGATCATCTTCTTCAGCATGAACCGAACCTGATACTTCAGCCTACAAATGAGCACAACAATATTAAAAGAAAGAAAAAATCAATCAACCCAAAAAAAAGAATCGAGAAGAAACAAAAAATAAGAATAAAAGGACGCAAACATGACCTCGCCTTCCCAAATAAAATAGATTCCATGAGCAATCTCTCCTTCACTAACAACACAATGTCCTTTTTCTACCACACAAAAAGAAAAATCAAAACAAAACAAAACTCGATACGAAGCAAATAATAGTAATAAGAATGAAGGAGCAAAATTACCGTAGTGTTTAACTTCAACGAGCAAAGAAATTCTCTTAAGAGAGGAGCTAGGAAGTCTTTGAAGCAAAGGAACGCGACCTAAAAACTCGATCACTGGAACAGAAAACGAAATTAAAACAAACTTTTTAAAGAGAAATCGATGAACAAGTAGATCGATTAACAAAATAAAACTGAAATCGAAGTTAAACCTGACTCGTTGTCCATCATTTGGAGAACGGAGCTTCCGCTGGTTTCTCGGTGCACGAGGTTGGCTAATCGCCACTAGCGTTAAGATTGGAGTAGAGTGCAGTCACCACGTATTCATTGATATTAAGACAACGTAGGAATTTTGACTTTTGCTTTCAACCAATAAAAATAACGAAAACAAAACTCCCCGTTTTATATATTTAAAAAAATAATATGAAAAAATGGCAAAATAATTATGTAAAATAAAAATTTCTTAAAAATCTATTTTTTCAGAATATAAAGCACGAAAAGAAAATGTGACGGGGTTCCTTTTTCGAGTATTTTCAGTCGTTATCTTGAAATGTGGGCGTAGTTTGGGCCCACAAGACTTTCCACGTAGGAAGCGGGGCAATTATGGGATTATCAAAAAAATCAAAAACACTGCTGCCTTTGGCGCCATTTCTACTGGTTAGAGTAATGTAGTCTGTACCGTACATACATACAGACAGTTGTAGACTAATAATCCCCTCGATCAGTTAGATTTTTACTATTTCATTAATATTAAGAATTAATTAAATATGAAGTTTTGTTAAACATTTATTAAGAAAAATTAATGATGAAATAATTATTTTTAAATGAAAAATTCATATAATAAAGCAAGATGGTTAAACGGCATCGTTTATATGGGTTTGCAGGTGGTTATTCGTCCCGCCATTTTTAACAGATTCAGGGTCTGTTGATAACTGTAAAACAACAGAAGCATCCAGAAACTGTCAATTTTGTTGTTCTTCTATCAAAGCATAGAGAGTTAGTTCATTTGCATTGATGTTCGTTCATTCTCTTGATTGAGGAAAGAAACGATCGTACAAACTTAGTCAGCTTCGCTCCAAGTTTACTTCTGCTTTTCAATGGAACATTTACGGAATAATACGTCCGCTTCTTCGCGTAAAAATCGAGACTCCCGCCCTCCATTGGAGCATTCATCAGAGAATTGGTTTGCTCCTATGGCTGACAATGAAGACGATAACATTCGAGAATACCTTCAAAAGAAGATTTCTGTGGAGAAGAAGATCGCAAGAGACAAGAAGATGAAACAACGCAAACAAACCAAAAAGAAGACGAAACAACGCAAAGAAACCAAAAGGAAGCGACGAAAGCGAGTTGCTAAGCTTACAAGAGGGCAACTTTTATCTGTGGAAAGGTAAGGGGAAATAAATAATGTCATGAAATCAGCCGTAAATGATTTCCAATAAACTGATTGCCAAGATTGATTGTTTTCCGTGCAGAGTTGGTGGCAGTGGGAATGGAGCAAGTGTATGGAAGCAACACAAGTTACTTTGAAGAAAACCAAGAATAGGAGACATGGGGGTGATCACGTTGAAATGAAACATCCACTCGTCAACAATAAGAGACTGTTCCTGACTCGTTGGATCCCTCCACCGGAGAAGAAGCTTGGAAATGATGATGACTTGGGTTTAGTCAGTCAATTACCTAAAGGTTTCTGCTACTTACTTTCTTTCCTTTCTTTGTTGGATTGATTTCAAGAATTAAACTAGTGCATTAACAAAAGGAATTTGGTAGGCATTTCATCGATCTAAGACGGCTAACAATGCGATATGTACATGGGGATTTCTCTTTTGGCTTTGTACATGGTTGGTCTTAATTCTTGAACCAAGTCTCTTTAAAGTGGATGAAATTCACAAATTGATTCTTCAAATAATAGATTGAGGTGCTTTCTCTCCCATACTTTAGTTGATGAAGATGTTAGTCCTAGTTGATTCAATCTTGACTCTTTAAATAAAAAATATTCCTTCTTTCTTTCTCTGGCCAAGTTGAAGGTAGAATTAGTCGTAGTTAATTTACCATTCTTTGGTCATAATCAAACCTTGAAAAGCGATATGGCAGTTGAAATTAGAATATTCAAATCGAAAGAAACTGGAGTACACACTGAATTGGAGGGATTTTCAGAGGCCCAGCCTTTTTCAGAATAGGATCTATTTGTCCAAAAACAAACAGATTATACAGGGCCGACTGCCTAACAGGAGTCCTTGTTTCCAGCATGACCATATGAGGGATAGTGATAGTGTCCAACAACAGAACAGAGGGAAAGGTTGTTGCTTGCTTTGGACATCCCCCAAAAAAAAAAGGTTATTGACATAAAGGTCTAATCTTCGAAATACAAATGTAAAGTTATTCAATTTAAGCACATAGGACTAAGGAAACTGCTGCTCTCATTGAAGATCGCAAATTTCTGAATTATACATGAACAATTTGATCATTTAACTACCTAAAAGTTTTAGCCGATTTCATAAACAAAACATATGTAGGAGCCTATCTGCTGTAAGTTTGTAATTTCATATACATAGGTATTAATTTGAACTAATGGGAGACCAAGGATTTATCATCGATCCTAAGCATTTCAGGATTGCATTGAATCGAATTGAGTTAAATACTGCTACCTCTACTTGCTAACATTGCGCCCCCAGCTATTGTGTGGGAATAATAACTGCACAATATGAATGAGCTCCTCGTTGCTACACCTAGTGATCATGAACTGCTTCCCCTGCAATGAATTTGCAGCACGTTAATCACAGTGATGCGAGCAAAACGTATGGATTTATGAATCATAGAGGCATTAGTAACCAACCAAAAGGCTGTTCAAGTGAACCAAGTTATGGCTGCAATAACACACACACACACACATATATCCTATCGAAATCCTTGCTATTGTTTATAAAGCCTGAAGTCTCGATTTCTTACACTTTACACAGCTTGTGACTACAAAATTTACCTTTCCTTGGGAGGGCATTGCCTAACAACAACCTTGAGGCTCTACAAAGAGGCTTAAATTTTAAAAACAATAATAAAGAAAAAGGGGGGAAAGAATTTTCAGAAAGAGCACTTAATCGTCGTCATTATTCATGCTTGTTCTCAAGAATTGGTTCCCATCCTACATAAAGGCCAAGTAATTGAATAAATTTAGCAGCCCTCAACAGACCAAGAAAAATAGAATTGATGATATAAAGACCAAAGTTTTACCATGCATTCTCTTGACAAAACGTTCAAATTCCATGAAGTTCCGTCTTTCCATAAGAAGTGGGCTGAGCCTAAGGTATGTAAAAGACAATAATTGCCTCCCATCTGGATTATTCGGTGGTTTGGCATTATCCAAAATCTTGTTATAGCCAACCCTATCATGACACGGAAGGGCATTCTCACTGGCAATCGGCGTGTTGACATCCCAAGCAGCATTTAGAACCTGAAAATAAATTACAGTGCTCATAGGCCAAGAACTCCCAAGGTACAAATTCCAGTTCACAGAGAGAATAATTATATTTGTGCAACCTTTCAGAGATAAATAACAAGATTTCACAAATAAACCTTTTGCCAGGCTCAAATAAGCATTAACGGATTTTTCTTACTTGCCACAGTAATCCATCAGGATCTCCATGTGCCTCAGCATGGTCCCCTTGCTGATCTACCATCCGTAATTCAGAACATGACACGTTTAAAGCAGCTCCTTGTTTCTTTAACATCATTGCAATTGCAGCATACCCATCACGATTGCATGGATTGTAGAATCCAGCATTTAATTCAGCAGCATGACTGGCTGTCTTGTACCACCAGTGAGTACCTGATAACTGCACAGCAATTAAAATGTAGCAAAAGAGACTAAATCAAATCATAACTAGTTATTTTATATCTTTCGGTGTCAAAAGTTGCTAAAATCAGTTCCGAAAAATATAATTAAAAATTGATCAGTCTATTTGATAGAGGGCTTAAAGATATTATGTATATGAGAGATCAAGGAAAAAAAAGAGCAAGCCGTAGCATCAATTATTAAGTTATAAAACTACAGGAAGAACATATTGCTTAAACAGTTCTGAAAACTGACTCACTTTTGCAGCAATTTGGGTCCCTTCAAAAGCCAATTTTGCTAAATAAAGCACCCGATCACCATGTTCAATTAAAACCTTAGAATACCAATTAAGGAAGAACCTTCCATAGTAGCCATCATAATCCCCTCCATCACAAAAGAAACCAGTTTCATGCGGCTGAGCATTATAGGAGCCAGCATTTTCTGGTCCTCTAGCCCAGAATGGTTGTCCCCTTCCTTCTGCTGTTTTCCGCAGACTCCTCAATAGATATTGATCGTAACACTACAAAAAAGAGGATAAACTAACATTATAATCAAACTCAGCCAGTTGATGACAAAATAGCTGAAAAAAGATTGAAAGATGAAAGAAAAGGAGAGCAGCATAAGTTGTTCATAATAAACTATTACATATCTTTAGATAGTCGTAGTTAGATAAGATACATAGAAATCCAAAAGTTTTGACATTGTGCCCAGAGAAAATGGGAAAAATTGCATAACAAGAAATATATCTCATGGCACTTCGTTTTCTGACGCATTTCTACGGAAGATAAAAGGAAAGTAGCAAAAAGTTAGCTAGTAGCCTAGCCAGAAGCAATTCACGGCACCCTGGATATCTGCAACATTTTGCAATCTGGCACGCATGCCGATAAGAGAAAAGAAAATCCATTTGTAAACTACCAAATAAAATTTTAAAAACAAGGAGGATGCATAATGAAAAAAATCAATTACATACTACAAAAGCAAAATTTGAAAAACAGGAGGTTACATCATTAACAAAGATACTGATTGACATTATATCCTAACCTGAAATTCTCCAATACCAGGGTATCTCCAACCATGCTTTACAGGACAAGATGGGTATCTTAACTCGCCACATGGACCAAGTCCAATTTCAACCATGGAAATGAGACCTTCCTCGAACAATTCATTGAATTCTACTCGAAAGCATCTCATGTAGTCAAAGTACACCTAAAATAGTGTGCAAAGAAGATGAAATACCAGATCTATTAGTCTCAAAACTATTCCAAATAAAAAAGGCCAAGTATATAAAAGCAGCTTAACAATAAATTATAGGGCAACAATCAGGCATTGTAGATATGCCTGTATGAACAGAAATAAAATCCACTTTTGAATTTCCACCACATTCAAAATGTTAGCCAAAATCAATGGAAGCAGAACATGCAACTTGGTAGTACAACTAGTGCATCAATTAAGCAGAACATGCAACTTGGTAGGACAACTAGTGCAACAAAAATTGATGCTTAGTAACAGATTATTAACCCCACTTAACTTGTAATCATGCAATGAATTGCATATAGAAATACCTCAAGAGCAGTTCGGCCTCTTAATACTCGCTCTTTGTCAATTCCCCATGTGAGACATTCTGGGTTACGTCTTCCCTCTCTGTCGGTAAAAAAAATGTCAGGATTACTTCGACCAATTTCTGCAACCCAATGTGGCAGAGGGATACAAACATCATCACCAACATTGCCTCCGCATTCATGAAATGACATCACAACCTGAAGCAATGTCATAAAATAAAATCATTACGAAATAAACCAACTGAATGATTATAAGCAACTCATTGTAGTAGAATAATACAGTGAACAGCAATTTGTGTGTATATTTGTCCAATATAATCAACAGGGAGATAAAAACGCATCCCTGGTGAAACTTGTTCCTAAGCTACATTCATAATCATGCCTAAGATCTAAAGGTTTCAAAGTGAACTAAACTCAGCCAACCCTCTTCCTCAATAGACAAGAAGATACTACAATAGAGACATCCATCACAGTATAGAGAATAGCTTGATTGATGCACAACTAGAAGAAAACCTCAAGAAGCTGCATTCAGTAGCTGGCTTCCCCAACCTGAGCTTTCAGATAATCACCCAGCAGAACAAGATAGCATACAATACTCAAAATAACAATAAGGCATTAGCAATTCATCGAATTCTTATTGAGACCATTAACTTGGGTTTGTCCCTATAATGTGACAACTAGACAAATCTGACTTACAGATGCATAGCATTGTAGCAGAATAAAAGCCAATGTGTTGGTCAAGGAAAGCCAAATGTTAAATCTTAAACTATCTAGCAGACGAGGTTCCACATAAAACTCACCTGTAACTTGAGCTTCAGCTCACGAACCATCTGAAAAAGCCTCTTGTAGCCATTCCAATTATACTCTTGTGGAGCATGTGCCTCAACTATTCCCCACCAGCAGTCAACAATTACACCATCAACATTGGCAGATTTTAATACCCTCAGCTGTTTTACTAGACCATCTGGATCCGCCAGCTCACACTTCATATTTACAACACCTAACTGTAACCCACAAGATTTGTCATAAAACAAAACGTTAATACACACTGTATCTCCCAATTACTCGGGTTGGACTAGGAAGACAAGCATTGAGATCAACAATGATGCAAAATATTCTTTTACTAAGCATCATAACAAAAACAAGATAGCATTTTCTGCACAAAAGTAGCAAAAATATACAATGCAGAAAATATAAATCTAATTTAGACTGACATAATTATATCAACTCACTGGCAGCATCACATAGACTGGTACAAATGGAGTGCCAGCAAAATCTCGCTCTGATAACTTTGGATGTATGGCAGCTACCTAAAGAGGAAGAGAAGAGAGTTGAAAAACAGATGTATTAACCATACAAATCTAAAGGGATCAAAGTTTTGCAAGGAGATAACAGAATGAGAACGAACTTGTGTTTCAAATCATATTTTTCTTCCTTTATTTATGTGACTGACATGTGCCCTTCATGTGCTGTCCTGGAAAATATCCAGCTTGTAGAAGGCAAGTTAATTTTGTTAAAAGTGTAATATGCCAACCCCAAATTGACTTGGGACAAAAGCATACTTGAGTTGAGTTGAATCATAATATGCATGCACAAACAAGAAATTACAGAACAGATCAACTAATCACACATTTTACTCTTGGTTGCAAGTTATAGAGAAGTTAAAACCAGTCAACTCAAGAACCAAATTGAGTATCAGCATTAGAACTCATAGGGGTTGATCTTGCAGTACATATATTTTCGTGGATACCTGCTTGTCAGCAATGCCATCTAAAGACCCACCAACAGGATGATGATTTTCAGTTTGTTCCCCATCTCCTATCATTACTGAAGTTGGAGACTGAGTGCTTGTGGACAAATCATAAGTTGGTTGGCTGGGAGCAAATATACCTTTTAGTCGAGATGAACTGTACTCAACTGAGGTCCGATAACCGGAAGAGACTCCCTTAAAGGAAGTAGATGGAGTCTGTGGTGAAACCAGATGGGAAGAAGATGTATTTGCTGCTGCAGAACTACCACCAACAGGCCTTCCCTGCAAAATATTTGAAACATATTGACTCTTTCCGAGGTCCATTAGAAATGACAATCAAAATACGTTTTTTATAATACCTTGAGAACACATGGCTCTGCGTACCACATAAATAAAGAATGTCTGAAAGTTTTTTATATTAATGGATAATGAGATAATAAAAGGCTTTGTGCTTGAGAATAACTACCTGAGATCTTGAAGGAAAGGTGGTTCCATCTGGTAGAACAACCCAGCCAGCTTCCCTGGCTAAAGCAGCAATTACATCATTTATATCAGCTCTGACCCTCAGATTATAGTTCCCATGCCTTCTTAAACCAGCCAAAATCCTTGCAGTGATTGCCCTTCGATGCCGCTCCCTTAGTTTTGTCCTCTCCTTTTCTTCTTGTGGCCTACTCCTCCTAGCTCCGCCCCCTCCTCCTGGAGTGCTAACCTGTTCTTGAATATGCTGGTGATGAATAAACTGATTATTACTACTGTTTGGTACCATCCGTCCATCAATTCCTGCCATCACCTGCATGTCAATTTGCTTCTCTCTGTTTTCTTCATCTTCATCATCTTCCTCTTTAACATCCATGTCCATTTCTTCCTCATCATCTTCTTCACTTGTTCCAATCAATTTCTGCATATCTGTTGCCATATCTATCTATCCCTCTGTCTGGACTTAAGCTCCTTAACTCACACTAAGACTCAGCATCAACTGTCTCCAATACAAAAGCCATCACATTGCCACTCAACTACATATAATGACAAAAGACTAAGATTTTCAGCGAAAAGATTGTAGCAATATGATTCCAGAAATTCTTCAAACAACTGATTCTATAGGCATTTCTATTTTATTTCAATACACATATTTAGGCAACCAGAACACAGAAACCTGGGAAAAAATTGAAACGGCATATCATGATTAGCTTTATCCTAAACCAAGCACATAATGGGGGGAAAAAATAATAATAGAAGGAAAAGTAGCACTTTCCAGTTCTAGCTGAAGTTAAGCTTCTGATTGAAGCTTCTATAATGCATTTATATTACTGTTAAGACTGATAAGACAAAAGCCTCCATTGCATTTACAACAACTAGATATATAATTCAAAAGATTAAAATCATATTTTCCTTCATTTTTTGTTTTAACACCAGGAACTGCATCCTAATTCTCCAAATGGTTCAAAAGCAAAGGTGGCACAAAGCAAATTCCCGTATGCCTCAGGTAAACGTTTCTTCTGTTTTTTTCAACTAAAACTAACAACAAAGAAAGGACACCACCAGCTCAAAATTTTACCTCTTCACCAAGTCAGCTCGCAACACTATATTTCAAATTCCCAAGTAATTGTATGTCAACTCATACCAACGAACTCTTTAAGCTCTCATCTTCACCATAGATCCATCTTTCACTTTTCCAAAAGCCTAAAAAAATCCTGGAGAATAAAGTAGCTCCGGCATGACTTAACGGCCCGTTCTCCGGTGCACACGGAGGAAAGAAATCAATAACAGGCGATAATTTTTCTGGTATCCCAGCTAGTTCCGGCAAGAGCAGGAGGGGGGGAGAGAGAGTGGGAGGCGCGTGTGGGAGATGGTGTGTTCGCGTGCGAGAGCTAGGGTTTCGCTCGTGTGTGGAGGCTCGAGCGTGTTTGCGAGTGTGTGTGGCGTTTTGGCACGGACGAGGCGTGCGTTAGGTTGCGCGTGTATTAAGGTGGAATTACTGGATGGGTGAAGATAACACGCGTTGCACGTGGTTTTGGGGGGGGGGGGGGGGGGGGGGGGGGGGGGGGGGGGACCCCCCCATTGGCGGGGCCACAGAAAAACGCCCCAAAAACAAAA